>MU790853.1:0-26132 GCA_027886635.1 Lentinula boryana | reverse complement strand
ACTGGAAGGTTCCGGATCGATTGTGATAGGTAAAGTGATGGAATGATGTATTGTAAAGAAAGGGAAAATAATAGGGGTCGCTCACTTCATGACAGACGTCCTCCGAGTCCATCTGAATGCTCATTTCGCTGCCCATGAAGAGCTCAAGGATGACCGCCGCTACTCTGGACTATTCAAGCGAACACAAAAACGCAAAGACCCACCAAAGGAGAATGATGATGCAGGTCCCTCATCTGGCCGAGCTCCTCCTCCTCCTCCTCCTCCTTGTCATTCACCATCCCTGGGGCCATCCTTCCCACACATACCAGAATCTCAGTACGACCCATCTCACACTATTTTGGCTTTGAGAATTCTGCACAAATCAATGCAGCTGCTCCCCATACTCCTACCATGCGAGGGGCTTTGGATGTTACTCACACTCCTGACATTACTTCTACTCATTTATCTTATGTATCTTCATTACCCTATCACTACTCTATGCAGTCCAGCTCATGTCCTCACCCTTGCCCTCATTCCCATTCGCCCTAGATCCCCTAAATGAATAAATTTATACTGTGGATAAAATTTTATGTGCTGCTCTGATTTGTGCTCATTGCCGAACCTGCCTGCTTGCTGTGGAGCAGCTTTACCGTGACAATTCCATGACAATCGAGCGAAAGATCCTTGTTTTCGCTCGGTAACTGCCCGACACGAGCAGCCCTTCTTGGAATCACACAAGGACCTGGGAGTAGGGGTTTGAAAGCATTTAGAACAAGACTATCTACTCAGAATTCCAATCCGGTAAGTTTTTGAAGCAGTATACATGATTTTTAAAAAAGTGAAAGAACCCAATCAACCATAGTATATATGTTACATTGGTTGAGTTCAAGAATATATTTTTGGGGGCGGGTAAATAGCTTCGGCGGGACTGTCACGGATGGTACTATGCGAAACTAAGACGTTGACGTTGAAGTCTGTGGGAGGAGCTAGGCCACGGAGCGCTAATTTATCCCATTCTCTTCGTAAGGGACTTCGAGGGCGTGAGGAAAGTTCGTATTGTTCTTCAGAAAATTCAGCATTATTTTTTGGTAGCTAGAGATCAACCAAACTTCAGGACGCCCGCTTGATCCATTATTCAGAAAGAAATACCTGTTGTGGATTCTATAAAAGAGATGGGTTGATTGAACGATTGTGAAGAGATTACGGTAAACAACACTCACATATCTTGAATTCCTTGTATCATGATTGAAGGTCAAATGTGAAGAGGTCTCACTCGAGAAGAGAGCATTAGGCTCGTTGATCTTGTTCATTCCTGCACTTCTAGACGAGGCGCGTGCATTTAACCTACCCGTTAGGATGAGTGACAAGGCACAAAGCAGGTTTGAAAATACCGACGAGCTGAGAAGTGTAGTCGTGTATAGCTTGCAAAGCGTCAGGTCCCATGCAAAAAAGCTGCCTCGCTGTTCATGAACTTGTCATAACCCAACAACATGAATGTTGCTCACATAGTGGTATCCTAAACGATTTCGGTGCGAGAATGTAAGGCACACACAGGACAAGACGTACCGGAACACTCAAAAAAACTATGACATCTATCAATGCCGTCAAGGCAGTAAGTGATCCTGTCTGTAAGGTGACTGAGAGTGATACAAACGGTTAAACGCAATGTCAATAGTTAGTAGCTAAGTACCTCGAATGATTCGATCAATTTGATCATTCAGAACTGCGAAGCTTGTGCGTTTTTTTGACTGGTAGACATTTAATATCTCATTATGGATTCAATCAAGTCCAACATACCAAACCATACACAAGGCAACACGCAATGGCAATGTCGGCAACTGCAGAACTGACGAGCCAGAGAGATGGTGCTGCACGGAAATCGTCAAATTTGGCAAATTGAGGAGAGCTGGAAACGGCGACGGCAAGCCAAATGCTACCAGCTGTGAATGGAGAATCAGGAAAGGAAGCCCAGTAATGACATGTAGTGGGTAATACACATACTCAACGAAGACAACGCGAGTACGACAATGATGACAGCTGGTATGACCGTCTCCATGATGATTTGAATGCGCCAGGCCATGAAGATCTGTACCGGGGTTGATATAAGAGTCTTGATTTTCTATGGTTAGAGACAACTGATATCAGGAGAATGAAACCGAATCACGGTGGAGATTCCATCTAATATGATGAATCAGACTAAACATCCGTTATTCACGCGGTTGAGCCTACCAAGGCGCAAAGCTTGATTTCACAAGTGATCGGGGTTCAGATTCGAGTCATATGGAGAAAGTTAACTCTACTCACTCCAAGGAGAAGTAGCAACAATATTGGGATCACCTAGTATCAAGATATAGATATCAATAAAGTCATTTCGTTATGAGATAGCCACGCACCAAATTTGAGCAACAGCGACTCAAATATCAATCCAATATCACAGATACTGTTAATCGTTTCAAACATAAAGAGATAGAGAACCTAGCAAACAGTTGAAGATCAGTATGCTTCTGATAGCGAATCTAATATGAAGAACGTACAAGGAGCTTCATCCAAAGCTTATCCCTGCATTCTGTAAGTAGCCAGATTGTGGAGGGGAGTTTTCATGAATACCTTTTCGAAGTCCGGTAATAGGTGTACATCTTTTGACATTAAAATTAAGCACATCGTTAGTTGAGGGTCGCGAGGACTAACCTGGGTAACGGCAATCTAGAAGAAAATGACTCAGTGCAAAATGAAAGCCTGAGATAGAACGTA
The DNA here is from genome assembly GCA_027886635.1 of Lentinula boryana. NCBI lineage: Eukaryota > Fungi > Basidiomycota > Agaricomycetes > Agaricales > Omphalotaceae > Lentinula > Lentinula boryana. The sequence continues at coordinate 23,402 of MU790853.1, read as the reverse complement.
CGCCATATAAAAAGATGTTAAGGAATGTTCCGACAAAGAACGGGGTGTAACTTGTTATATTAGTCAATATGCCTGCACGACTCACGAGCGATGGTCGATGAACTTACACTTCGAGAACGGTGGGTGGATGGGGTGGCGCTGGAGGCATAGTGAAAGGGACAGCTTATATTTTGGGAGATGTAAGCACATATGTATCAATCTGTTATATGCTGCTCACCGGCATAACTAGCAAATGCCGCGGTAGTTCCACACGCAAAGAGAGATTCAGAATCGAAGAAAGGCATTGGATTACGGTTGCATTTTGAACAGCATTGGAGCTTAAACGGTATTGAGCCATCAATCAACGAGATCAATTTGATGGAGAAGTATGGGCGTTAGACGTATCTAGTGGCCCCGTTTCTGATCTCACCACTGGGTAGATGAAATTGCTGAGGATATTGCTCGCGACTTGGTGCGCGCGAGAATCACACTGCTCGGATGTTAAAGAGGTAAGTCCGGAGGAGCTCGGGGATCATAAGTGACAAGAGTCACGGGGTTAGTAAGCTGCCACAGTCACGGTTACAGCCCCTGTGACATGTGGACGTCTGTCATGATCATCCACTCCATCAGGTTTTCCTTGAATTTCATTCTGCTATAAAACTGTCATAAAACAACCCAACATTGATGGCGAATAGCCTCAACTCAATACAGGCTGTATCACCATTTAATCTATAATTTACCACATGGTAAAACGGAAACTATCTGGTGGAAACAGTCTTTCTCATCACCTTAGTACTCACAGCATTGACTCCAACTTTACGAGAGCCAGACACAAATGCATATCTTGATCGAGCTCGATGGTATGCTTCTATCCTTTCTAGTACCAAGGGGAAGGTGTCTAGAACAACGTTCAGACTACTGACGCGAAAATAATTTTTCCAGAATCAAAAGTCGAAATTGATTCTGATTTTGTCACAACAGAGACCGGAAACCGCCCCTCTAAGAGGGCGTAGCGAGGTTGCGCCCCATAGGCGAACTTTAAATCATTCCCCTGGAGGGCTTGGTCACCAAGCTAGTCGGTGGCGAACAAACAAAAATGAACCACATTTAGCATGACACGTACTTATATACAACTGGATATACATCTACCTTGACGAGAGGTTTTACTTTATAAACTCGCGAATGAATCTGCCCTGTGCATGAACATTCTCTCCAATATTCCTTCCATGGCATCGAGCCGCTTCTGCATAATTAGGACTTGTTGTTGAAGAAATTCGAGTCTCTGATCCGTCGACGGCGAGATCGGCACATGGCGAGCACGGATAAGCAAATGTTTGGGAGTGTAAAAGGTAAATTGAGCAGATTTTTGAAAATGAGATTCGTTGAATTTAGATGTGGTGTCATTGAGGAGATTGGATTCGCATTTCAAACAAGAGTAGATTACCATCGCTTAACAGAGGCGTCAATTCGAATCTAGGGCGAGTAAAACGAAACACTACATACCGCATTGAATACACTTATAACACAAGTCAGGCGTTTTCTCCTCACATGAGAAGCAATAAGAATCCTCAACTGCTGGAGAGGATGGATGTATGTGATCCTTGATTTGAACAGTCATTGTCTGTGCTTTGGGAATTACCAATGCTAGCTCAGCGTCCAAAATTACAGCATCGACTTTGATGAGACAATGGGACATTTCGTGGGTAAAGCCTTTCCGTTTGAGAGCTTCGTTCCGGCATTGCGAACAAAGATCAATGTTTTCCGAGAAGTCATTGTTGATGCAATCCAGGCAGATAAATCTGCTCCCGTAAATTTCTTTCCTGCAAGAATCACACATGATCCCACTAAAAATTGGACGGTGAGTTCTTCCGAGTCCTTGGCTTCATGTGGGAAACATACAGGTGCCATGTTTTGCTATCTGCCTCAGCGCAAGTTCTGGAGCTTGTAATCCCATAGTGCATTACGGCCTCTGCTGGGACCACGGCGCTCAGATCAAAATACGCTGGATTTGCTCTCCTGTGGGATATCCAAGTAAGCATCGAGTTGCTTCTAGGATCCCTGGAGGGATGATTGTAAAATAAAGAGAGCTTTGGAGTTTTTAAGACTATTCAAGACTCCACGATATTGATTGCTACACGCACCATGCCAAAGACAATAAAATCCAGTTGTTCCTTGACATTTGCGTGACTTTGCCTGAGAATAACTGAATAACAAGTGTCAAGTGCTGCAATTGCTGTTTACATGACTAAGCTCCCTCTGCTGGGCACGTACCTATAAGACTTTCAACGCGCTCATGAACCACACTGAATAAAACAGCAAGTGTTCCTTTCATGTCCAAGAACTCTCGACTGTCGAGTTCATGCGTACGAGCGTGGTACATCACTTGCACATGTTGTTTCAGAATAAGGTATATCAAAGGGAACAGGAACTGCCGAGAAAATTCAAAAATCAGGACGATAAAGTGAACAAGACTACGCGTACCCTTTCAATACGTCCAGGTCCAGTTACAAGGGAGACAGTTGCGGGTCCATCCAGTTCGAAAGCAATCAATTTCAGCTTGCGTTCCAGTTTCTTCTCTTCTTCAGCAGTGTACGCATCCACGTATCGTGCGAGCTTTAAATCACCAGGAGACATACGATTTTGTGATTTTGTCGCACGTAGCAATTTTTCGAGGTCAGTGAACACCGAATTCGTGAGGTATTCATCTACACGTGCGCGGTTCTTTATATGGACATCGCTAGCCAGTCCAATAATTTGTTCTAGCAAGCCATATACTCGAGCCTTGTATCTGTCAATACTGGTGTGCCAGCCTGATCAATTTCATACAAGATTACTTCGATAAAGCACTCCGCGGATACAGTTTGCTCACCAACAGCCCAAAAGGCGATCCAAATTGGCAACCTGCAGAGTGGATCAGTTCTTTCTATCCTGCAGAGATGATGAAACGTGCTCACGTCCATCCAGGAGGTCTTGCAGATGTAAACTCGTTCACTTCCTTGATGGTGATGAACCCGGTTGCATCGTCGTCTATGGCCTCCAGAATAGGCTGGACATGTGTGATATTAATATATGAGTGCGTCCAACGATCATCTTCATCGTCCAAATCCCAGTCCGGTGTATCATGGTCGCGGATGGGATTGGTGGTATGCAGCTCCATAGTGTCTGGTTCGTCACCGGCGGGAACCTTCCTAGCGGACTTTTCGACAAAATAATCACGGAGAGCAAGAACAAAGTGTCTGGCTTTTACGCTGCCTTTCCAACCCTACAGCCGAACGAGAACATATTGAGCGCAATGCGGCATAGGCTACGGTCGAATATGAAGCCGTACCATCTCTTTCCAAATTGCCCGCATGTCCTGTAAAAGCTTGATTAATTCCAACAATGGATGGAAGAAAATAGATAAACCTCATGTTTGATGCGTTCGTGCAGAAAACCGGCACGTAATTCATTGAGAATGACACCTTCCTGTTGACGTTGAGCCTCGAGCAATTGCTGATGTCGCATCTCGAACTTGCAGTCGAAGACATCGAGATGCTTCCGCAGTGTGACATCCAAATCTTCCCCCAATTCTCGGAGAAGTTCCGCCTTGAAGTCTACCAGATTTGCTAGGCGTCGTGTACCATTCACTGAAATTGGATCATGGATGTCTTCTACTTTCTCTAAAAATTCACCAAGGAGAGTATCGTCTTCCAAAATTGCTTCAGGTCCGCCGCGCTCGTTGATGATGGTGCGCAATTCTCGCTCACGAGGTGAGTCCAGGCGGCGGAAGATGGCATGAACGTCATCCAGCTTCGTTTCAATAGTTTTGAGTTGATCAGTGACACTATCGAGCTTGTGATTTGCTGATTGTACACCTAGAGCCGTATAAAGGCTCAGAAGGAACTGAAACTGTTCGCGGTGCTCATTGAACAATTCAACATGACTTGCAAGACGATCTTCATAGACCCGTGCTTTCATGGTCCGGACTACAGCACAGAATGCATTGAGTAGGTAAACCATCTCAAGCCATCTGAAATTCACCGATGGCATTTTTCTTTGTATAATGTTCGCATACTGCTCCGGTCGTTTTGATATCTCGTTCTACCCGCTCCATGAGTGTCGATAGTCGAGTTTCAAGAGAAACACCTTCATGATCTTTGACATCGGGATTCTGGATGTCTTTCATCCTTGAACAAACGGTTAGAGCATACGCTGAATCGACGATCAAAATGACTTGCTGGAAAAGGGCCGTCATCATATGTCCCATTTTCGCTTTGATAACAAGGACTTTTTCGTTATTCTCTTTCCGTTTTATATGTGATTCCATCACCAATTTGAAAGCTACAACAGCCGCTACGATTTTCTAGGTTTAGGTTATGTATATATTATAGAGGGGAATGAGGCCCTACCGCCGGTGAAAGGAAAGACCACAGCTACTCTTTCCAAACCTTCAACGAGTACATGGACGACTTTGATGAATGCCTCAAGGTCTTGGGATGTGACATTGATTGACAATATCTGAGCTGATATTGCTTGGATATATCCCAGATTTTCGTTGCAGAATGTATTGATGGTATCTGCGGAGGTTATCGCAATCTGTAAGCCTTTTGCAGCCTTGTGTACTGTCGGGAAACAGTAAGCTTGTTGCAAATGAGAAACAAGTATTCTAACCTAGAGAATTGCTTCGCATGGGTGTTCTTATAACAACAGAGCGATTATCCTCGAATGAACGATCCGAAGATGTCCCCGAGTCTTGCAAACGATGTAGATGCTCAGCCAAATGTCGAAAAACCATGTCTTGTTGTTGCGACAGCTTGTAAAGTTACACGGAAATGACATTATAAGGAAACACCGCGAGCAGCCGCGAGGCAAAACTCATGGATCAGATCGTCATCCAAAAGCTACCTCTGGAGTATGAGCACGATTGGCTTTGAACTAATCTATGACAGCTGAAATGGATGTATGTCAATGTTCACACTTGAGAAAGGTAGTAAGCCTTGAGGCATTCGTTGAATCTCGGACCTTTTCGATGATCTCGCAGACTTTCACCGGTTCATGCCATTTTCCGTGCGACATGAGGAGTACTAGGAAGATAGACAATGAAACAACACCCTCTGCCCAGGTAAGTTTCGGCCACAACTTTGACAAATTTTCTACGTAGTAGTAGATGGTGTTAACTAGGAGTGATAAAAATGTTCTCGCTCACCCTCGGGCTCGAATGTCCATTGGAATTGAGAGTCAACAGCGACGCCACGTAAGTTTAGGGCTAAAAGGAACATAAGTACCTTGGGACATGAGTAGAGGTTGTTTGACCTGCTTTGACTCGTGGATGATGTGAATATATATATATAATTCACACGATTCGTGTGTTGACTCTTCGAGCTCCAGTGACCACCATGAGCTTGTGTCCTGACGAGTTTACTGCTTCTCTGCTTCATTGCTTGGAATGATACACGTCTGAATCTCGCTGCGGACACTCACTGCAAAAGAGCAGGTGACAACAACATAGTACTTCGTTGAAGTCAAGGAAATGCGGAAATGTGGGTCCTTTTCTAATTGTTATCTTCTAATGATGAAAGCATTTTCCTGTCACTACGAGCTTTGCGCTAAAAACTTCGCAATCGATGAGTGTTTCTAATCCTAGTTATTCTGAACCTCGCCGTTTTCTTTTTCTGCCTTTGTACTTGAATTTGTTACTCAACCGATTTTCACAGGGAATCAATCTTCGAACTGATTTCCGGACCTATTTTTTTGTTCGTTTAACTTGGATACGATGATGCTGCGAATTGTGAAATTGGTCTGGTTGTCCATCTGTAAGAGCTCATTTGTTTTCGTTCATCTACGTCCCTCATCTCACCTATCTAGGATGACTATCATAATACCAAATCGTCATTTATGGACGTATTATATCGGCAAACAGATATATCATGGATTGGGAGAAGCTCGTTGGACGAGTACCACAAACGATTCAAGCAGGCTTCCGGCGATCCGTCGCCTGGAGTAGCTCATCTATGGTTGCCATGTGCGAAGCCCAATCATCCGGATAAGTGGATGTGCCGCAAAAGAAGGGAAGCTCAAGACACGACTGGCATGTATTAGTCAACATACACCTGGTATCGACAGATTGAGTCTATCTCCATACAATGAAAATGTCCGTTCCTTGAATGAACTTGGTTGAAGAGACTCTTTGACCTTCGGAGGAAAATTTTCTGAATACTCCAGATATCGCTGGGTAGCACCCGAAGCATCAGGATCGTCGACAATCTGATTTTGAGAAATTTCACAGAGCAATAACCACATCGATGAGCCATAGACAGATCAAGAGGCTCGTCAACAGGCAGACTTTCAAGTGCGCGACTTTTCAGAGGCAAAGTCAATCGTGTGTAAGACGTTTTGTTACTCCATCTAGAGCCGCCAATGTGATCCGAGGTGTGTCCGTCGTTTCTCCTTATCAATGTCTTGAGGAGTGAGAGTTGCGGGTAGGGTGTCGTCTTCTACCACTTCCATTAAAACGTCTCTAGAAAGAGGAAGAACACGTAGAGATCTGGTCAAGGCTCATTTGAACCAAAACGCACACTGATCTTCCAGCTCGTTTCCATGGCGTATACGACGCATCCTCTGGAGATCCATCATCCTCACCTCTGTTCATGAGCCTGTGCGCTAAGGCTCAAAGAAGAAGAGCTCGAAAGGTGATTTTGTCTCCACATATTTGCCAGCATGACAATAGAAGAGAATGAAAAGGCCTTCGGGCAAGAATTTTTCGAACGAGAGTACGTCAAAAAATAATCACTGACCATCACATTTAGTATGATGAGAGCATTGGTTTTACGCCGCTGTTGTACTTCCAAGCAGACAAGACTGTGCAGCATCGGCACAGAGAGCTAAGGAGGAGATACCCTTCTGCGAGTTTTCGCCTTGAACGTGGTATAACCGGTCTGTGGATCGAGATTTGAAGTTCGAAGTCTCCTCTCAAATTTGCAGAGTTGAGTAATCGCAGAGTTGATTCCACCATTGACTGGTCAAAGTGCTGGGTATTCTCTCGATTAAGATCCCATTTTACTCCATCATGTTAATGAATTGGTATGAATACAATCAAAGGGGGGACTCGCAATGAGCAGGAATTTCATCGACTGTTGAGTAGAGGCTCAGAAACAATTTTCTGATCCCATTCTCAATTCCTCAGTCCCACCGTCGAGGGTCAGACATAGCAGTTGGCTTCACGTCGTGCTATGTATGACAACCATTGAGTGTTCAAAAGTGACTGATAACGTTCGCTTCCTCACAGTGATCCAATGAGACGTCGGCCGACGGCTTTCCAGGGCCGTTGAACTACCGGTGCAGAATCAGGATGATCTATCATCTGCGTCGAAACTGATGAACACAACTCATTCTGATACCTCAAATGCCGACGAACTCATTATCATACTCGAGCACTTTGAGGTCTTGACTGTAGATCGTCGATGGATATGACCATCACAGAGTTGGTATCTGTCGCTCATACCTGGGGACATTCTCTCCTCTTGAATATGATGCCCCTACAAAACTTCCATAGCTGACCCAGGACTGCAGGCTGAAAGCCCGCATCTTTTGCGGTAGTTCAAATATTTCAACCTAAACCTATCAGCTGCCCTCTCGTTATTTATGAACAATTCAAGTTTCAACCAACTCCATTGGATCATTGAACATGGCAACTTCGATATGCAGTACCAATTTATACTTTCCTGAAAACTTTCCACCTGGCTGTTAGAATCTAGATTATCACTTTGAATTCATGCTCATTGTGCAGGTCCCAAATTTTCTCGGATTTATATGTACTTGCCAAAACATCAGAGAGAAGGCAAGATTTATTCTTGAATGATCTGTAAATAATAACAGGTGCGAGAAAATCGGTGACCTACAGAACAGCTGAATCCCAACAACCCCAGCTTTGAATGGAGGATATCATGGCGAAGTTGATATTCAGACAGCTGCTGTCACTGGGTGCCTTCTGATTCGATCAGATAGTATTGACGGAATGACGCAGCACAAGGCATGATAATAGATATGGATGCTTTCTTGATCACAGTTGTAGATCAAAGAAACCAGCGGGAGCTTGGAGAAAAGATGAACAAATTTCGCTGAGTATAGCAATGATGGGGAATGGTATAATGCAAACACATTGTTTGGCCAAGAGCTGATATATAAACTTGGGTGCAGGGAATCAGACTGTCTCGTATCCCTTGATGGCTCTCTCATTTGCTCAAGCGGAGCTTATTGGCTTAATTCTTCACTCGTGTCTCTTTGGTAATCATCATTTATTGTTTGTGCTATAGACAGAAGCTAACTATGTGTCATGTATGTAGGACTTTACTTATTTTTGTTCTTCTCTAGTCTTCCATTCAACATGGATGCCGAGTTCAACATAAAGGTCTCGAAGGGTTTCAACAGAGGTATCTTTGTTCAAATATCAGACACTATAATGGTATGGTTGATGCATAAATCTTAGTCCTATTGGCTTCCAATGCACTCTTATTTGTGCTAATAGCTGCAGTATGTCCTGAGACTGTGTTCCTTTCAGTGATGAGCTCATTGTTACACATGGTTCAGCATTGGGTTGTGCAAATCATTCGGAGTCAGAGGGCATTCATTGATACAGTTGGAGATGTTGGAGATGCAGCCTCCGCATACTATGCTTTTCCTGCTGATTATATGAATTTAATAAAAGAGGTGCTGTACTTGTTCCAGAGTTTCACTGGGGATTGCACAATGGCAAGGCATTGAACTCAAGCACCTCCTCTTGCATCTGACATATATGTGTAGATATACCGGGTTTGGATTGTTTATGATAAAAGACATTATGTCATTGTGGTTCCTGCATTACTCATGGTGGCATATTGTGGTGAGTTCTTTGTTCTCTTCTGATTGCTTTAGTAGTCTGAATACTAAAATTATGAAATCATTCAGCCAGTGCTTTTGGTGCTCTTGTGGCTTTCGGAAAAACCACAGAAGGAGGAACCATATTTGCATCTTCAACTGATGCATGGGCAATCACAGTCTTTGTCACAACAGTGTCGTAAGCTCTCACTTTTGTTTGAAGTTATTCATCTGGCTAAGCGTGCAATATAGCATAAACATTATGACCACATGTATGTTGTCTAGTACTGTGGCAAAAGATTGGCATTGAATGGGATGCACCTGAATAGCCCTCATCGTTGCTCGTGTTTGGAGAATCAAACAAAAAGTCAAAGGAGTGGCTGTTCAAAGTGGGGGACCAGCTGTAAGTTATTCTCATTGATGATAAGGCCATCCTGAATCCTGGTCCTTACTACTCAGAATGTGCTACATGTTATCATTGAGAGTGCTGCGCTATATACGTAGGTTTTGATCATTTATTTCCTAAACGGGCAGTATTCACACCCATTTTCTGTAGAGCTACTGCACTCTTGACCTTGATAGGGTACACCACAAAAAACAATTGGCAGTTTATCACATTTGACATGGTAAGAATGGCACTGACTCAACAATTGTCCTTGTGTCTGATTGAGTATTTTGACCATTTGCTATCACAGCTCAGCCCTATCATTGTGAGTACTCTCTAGCACTCATTGCATTTTTGATTGATATCTCAATTATGCATCAGGGAATTGCATTCACACTGATATCTGTTCGCTTGAGTCATAGAACACAAAGCCAAGCTGGATATAGTAGCACGCATGACCATTCAAGCTTGAATGTTGTCCGTATCCATGGTGTTGATGGTCACAGAGAAGCCATTGGCCTTGAAACTATCGCTATCAACGTTACTCAGCATATCTCCAAACACACAGATCTTGAAGACAACCTCCACGGAAGTGTCGGTGATGACTCGGAATCAGCATCTAAAACAAACCAAAAACTACACCTTTAATTCTCTGACCATGCACAGTTATTTACAAAGTTTCCCTGAGCGGGAATTTCGTTTAAATTGATTATATCCTCCCATAACTCAGCTGAGATAAAGGTAGACAGTAGAATATGTTAAAATTACGCATGACATGCCATTTCAATCTGCACTTCTTTCTCGAACCACCATCTTATCATCCTGTTAGCTCAATCACCAAGTTCACGGCCAAGCTACTAGCCTTGTCTACGATGCTAACAGGATTGGACCACCTCCTTATCATCATTTTTTTTTTGCACTTTCTAGTACAACTTGAATTTCATCAACAGGTGATTGAATGTGGTAGAATCTATGTAGGTGAATCGCTAGATAAAATCTTTCCTTGTCACCGGGTCTTTTGGCACCTCGAAAGGCCTTTACAATAGTATGGATGGTCCACTTGACCTCGAGGATTTAAGATCAGTTTGGGGTTGTCAAGAAAGTTCACAGTATACGGGGCCCGCGTTTCTGATTATACTGGACAATGTGTGTTTGAAAGTATGAGCAACAAGTCGCGAGTCCCACCTCTACAAAATTGCGAACGCACTTGAATTTGAGACACGCTGTTGAGGTAGGAGAACGTGTGTTGAATATTTCCTTGTCGAGGAGCATATTGTTTTTCCTTTTTTTAAAACAAAATACATACTTAAATGGCAATAATGATACAGTTAATTGATATGCAAGTAGAAACTAGTCATGTAGCACAAGGTCATAGCAACAGATCGTCAAAACAGCAGAAACTTGACGGAATACAACCCATGGCCATCCAAGCAGCGAGACATATATAGGCAGCAAGAACAGCACAAAGGAAAGAAGAAAAAAAAATAATAACCCCCAACGAAGGAATGAAGAAACAGCAAAAAACGCGAAAAAGATGATCTACCGTCAGATTCTATAGCCCCCAAACAACCGACCTACCCATCCCAAATTCGCCGCCGAGTTCCCATCCCCTGCACAACTCTCCTCTCGTCCCTCAGAGCCCTCATCGTCTCCATTTGGCTCCTCCAAGCCCGCAACGGCTGCAAACGACACATAGCCGTCAAATTCACGACATCGCATGGATGCAGTTTGGGCATTGAAAGAAGACATTGGATTTGGGAACAGAGAAGAACCCAATGAAGGAATAGAAGGCGGCGTGGACGTGAAGGGAATTACAGAAGATGTAGGACACACAGGAGGCGAAGGAGATGTCGGAGATGGTAGAATGGTCGCAGTTGCTGGAGTGCTGAGGCGGTGCCGATTTTGTAGATGAGACGGGGAAGACGAAGAAGGGAGGGAGGAAGATATGTGCATGGACTTTGTCGATTTACTAGAATGCTGTGTGCGAGCAGCTGCTCGCTCGGTCATAAGATCATCAGGACTTTGACGTATACAATTATCCACATCTCGAGTGTATCGAGGATCCAGTGCTGCTCCCGTCGACGTCGGAATAGATCTCCGCCTGTCGAGAGACTTTGCTGCGTGCACAGACCCAGAGACGGGAGTTGATTGACGTCTATTTTTCGCTTCCGTTGCTGATGCAGAAGTAGTGGCAGGAGTGAAGCGTAATGGAGGACGCTGACCAGCATGATTGGTAGACATGCGTCGACCGGTATGCAAAAGCTCGGAAGACCGCCGCGGCGAGTTTTGCTGGATACTTGAAGCAAAGGTGCTTCGTCTATTACCTTCTTGACTTTCGAGCCTAGCGCTGCTCGTATCAATGTGATGAGGAGGGGGTGTTGGCGGCGGAGTCGGCATCCTAGATGCAGTTGGCATCTGTTCCTGTCTAAGAGTTGCAACCTGTGACTTGCCCTCAACAATGTTGGCGGTATGAGTGGAGTGTTGACGCTCAGCCTCAGCACAACTAGATATGGTCTGCAGCGAGAACGCATGTTGTGGGCGTGGAGAATGCGAACAGCTCGGAAATGAATTCTGCGCAGACAAATTGGAGGGCACAGGTGAGGTGTATGATCGCATGCGAGGTGAGTTGAGCGGTGATGCAGAGGACGAGGCAGGTAAAGCAGGTTGTTGTGGAGAAGTGAAGTGTGTGAAGTACGGCGTTTGAGAGAAAGCTTGAATATGGGGAGGCGCGATTGAGGGCACAGGTAAAGGGACAGACTGCGAACATGTGGTCAAACAGATGTTAGCAATGGAAGCTATCCAACGTACCTCATCATCATCCTCTTCTTCAAACCCATCTTCGCCTGTCGAACCCTGGCTCCAAAAGCATCCCAGAAAACTTGTGTCCGAGCCCGCTCTCGATCGAGAACGCTTCCTTCCGATATCCACAAATTCGCGTGCATTCTTGAGATAATCATCGCCTTCCTCTTGGAACCGAGGATCCGCATGTGCGCTTGCAAGAAGAACCCGCTCTAAGCGTGCTCGCAAAACTTGTTCGTGGGGTTTCAACGTAGAGTTCAGCGACTCGGGACTGCTCCCAAATTTCACAGGTGTGGCAGAAGAATGACGTCTATGCTTTGCAGCAGTTGACGACGAACTCGAAACCTTGGCTTCGTCTCGTGCCAAAGTCGACCGGAGCATTCGTTCAGCAGCGCAAGATGGCTTGTGAGGAGTTGAGTTGGCGATAGAGGCAGGGTTATGTATACCAGGGGGAGCATAAGGAACCGCCAGCGTCATACTTTGAGGCGTTTCGGCAGAATCAATATTAGGTGACGATGGATAGGATGACGTCCGCGATGAGCTAAATTGCGAGGAATATAGACTCGTTGAATGAGTTATTGTACACGAGGTTTGGAATAATGCCGAACCCTTGACAGTAGTGCCAGATTCAGATGGAGAATATCTCCGGTATGAATGTGGCCGGCCTATATCCATTTTCGCATCGGGACTTGTCGTTACAAGTGAATGTTGAGAGTGTGAAGACAAGCTGTGCGGTAATGCTACGGAGATAGCCAATGTGGGCTTTGATAGCGAGCACTGGCTGGGACTTGGGCGAGATGAGTTCAAATCTCTGAGGGTTGGAAGAGAGGAATGGGGAGCAATCGGTGAATCCGAAATGGAAGTAGGCTTTCTCGACCCGACGGCAACACGGACCGAGTTTGTAGGGGCGGAACTCAAGTCCAATGTGGAATTAGATTTTGAGCAAACACGAGCGAGGTTATCCCCAAAATCCGTTTGAACAGTGAACCTTTTTTGTCGGTTGAGAAGAAGGACTGGGATTCTCGAGCTTCTTCTGGGAGAAGCTTTTGGAGTAGGAATGTCGAATTGTTGGTCAGCTTCTGGAAGCGTAGAACCGTTACCAGTCGCGAAATCCACAGATGGCGCGATATGACCAGGAATATACTCGTCGTACGAGTCGCTGATCGGCGTCGCCAAAGTGCTGAGATTGGCTATCCTTGATGAAATCGAAGTTGATGAAGAGCTCAAGGATGGTAGTGGAACAACAGGGGGAGCGCTTTGGGTGTATCGATGAGAATACCGCCTGCGAAAGGTAGAAAAACCTGGGGTTAAAGCTGCGGACACGGAGAATGAGATCCGTTCAAGTGGCCAGGATGAATTTAGTGAATCGAATTGAATGAGTTTGTGAAAACTGATCGTGCTAACGGTGAACTACACTCACCGGAACCTGGACCACCTGAGTTTGGACTATCAATGTAGCTCGCCTGCACTGTCATATCGCTCTTCTTTAAGTTGATTTACGCCAGAATGGTAGTATGCGCCAATATAGCTGTTGGCGGATAGAAGTTAATCGTTGGTGTGAACCTGCTGGGCTCTGCTGGGCACAAAGCAGTGGAGCACTTGATAAATCTAAGGCCTGTGTTGGAACAGATGGTGGAAAAAGAAAAAGGGGACGGATAATAAAACCGTGTCCGTTACAAGGTGCGAGTCCATTTACACGGTTCATTATTCAGAGACAAGGACGTCAGCGAAGCATCATATAATAAAATTTGTGCCTTTCGTTGAAAAACTCTGTATTCGGAACTATTTTAGGCAAACAACAAGATTTATCATCAGGTAGTTTTGCCGAAATCCTCATTAAATTTGAACCATCACGTTGAGCCGCAACCTTTTCGGAACGGAAATTTTGAACTTTCGTGTTTGCTATCCGGTACGTTGGCTGAGATAACACATTACGGTGAACAAAATGCCATATCGTGAGGGATTATCTCGGATGTATATGTCAAATAAAGATGTTTTCAAGTTTCTAGACCCGCCTATCACATTGAAAATGGTCGTTAATACAATACAGCATATCGAGCATTGGACAAGACCCATCGACGTTCTGGATTTTCATAGTCGACTCGTTGACTCAAACACTCGTGAGGACTCCGAAAGCATAGGTTAATGGATGATACTGAAACAAAGTAGGATGATGGCTGGCGGACAAGATGACTCAGATGATAAATATGACTTTCCAAAAGGTTAGTCTAGTCTGACACTATCGCGGTCATAGCAAAAAGAATATACACAAAAGAACAAGCCGCCACAACTGACCGCCTGCTCATCGGCCCTTTTCTTCGGGCTTGAACCCGCCAAGGTTTATGCAAGCCCAATTACCGAGGTGAGGTGGCCCGCAGGCTCAGCAGCCTATGCCGCCTATTCATTATTCAAAAGGCATCATCCACAGTGGTTCACTCACTCCATTGTGTGAACGCAGACTTATCTCACATTGTTGACCTATATTATTGGTAAGATTTCACAACACCTTTTTTTATACCATCTCTCACTGTGTGCGCAACAGCAGGATATTTTTTGACTACACCTACAGTACCAACCCTGATCTCCTTGCCTACACCGAAGCATTTCGTTACACTACTTAGATCGATTCCATTGTTTGTCGTCACACTTACCCATGTCCCTCCCTATTTCTCTTGCACCTCCGTTTTTGCTCGGTCTCACCACAACTTTTTCTCCAGCACCATCTTGCAACTGTATCCCTCACTTCTTCCTTGAACCGAAGCGACCTGTACCTCAGCGTCCATATGTACCTCAATAGAAGTGAAGGCCCTCTGGGTCGGTTTCATTAGCTAAAACACCCGCGGCGTCGTAAGATTGGTACCCTTTCGTGAACGCGTTACGCAACGTTCCTTGAGTCATCCTCACCTTCCCTCGGTTGTTCACAACAAATTCTGACACGACTTAGTAACTATATCCTGATCTATCTCTTTCTCACACGCACCTTCCCTTCCATTCAGCGCAATTTGTGACACGTCAGCTCATTCTTCCACCAATTCTGATGACCAGTGCTATATATACTCCCATGGCGAGTAGAGAAAAGATTGCGGATTAATAGCACGCTAAGTGGTCGAACCAACTGATAGGCGGTCAAACTTGAATTCCATTTAATGGATTTGCTTCAAGACTGAACGATTAGCCAGGCAATCACATAACGTGATTTCTTCCACTGCTCCTCCAATAATACACGTCCCAGCCCAAATGCAAACAAAAAGTCTCTTCCTTGCTCGACTTGAAGCTTGGAATGGGATGGATGATGAGTCGGCTATCAAGGTGCGTACAAAGGCTAAACTCGGTGTCGCCTCTATCTCTTTGAATCCTCGCAATACTAATAGATGAAAGAGCACAAGTTTCTGTGCTATAGTCATTGGTTTGGAAATCATACAAGGAACGGGAAACTTTCATTATGTACCCAAACAAAGAGTTCAGAAAAGATGCAATTCATCATATCCATTGTTAACAAATATCAAATTGTGATCATCAAGTTAAGTGCTATTACTGGGTGATCAACGGGCTGGTGGATTGAAAGGGCATGGTGTTGGGATAATGGCAATGTCATCCTGTGATCAAGATCATTCTGCAGGAGACTAATGGAAGCTGGGAGAATGAAAGATGAACAAACACCGCAGTACAGGTCTTGACAGACTTAACGATGGAGATGAATTAATTCCATCACAATCTTGATCGTAGTTGTTATCATCAGTTATTTACATATTCGGGAGAACTGCTTCTCCCATGGACATCGGCACTTGACACCACATCTTCCAGTGTTCATAAAATTTGCCTTTGATCTGTGAGAAAATTTGTAAAAAAAATCCTTCTGCGATATAAGTAAAGTCTGAACTGACTTCGCTTTCTTTCGGCCCCCATCATCAGCCCTGAATCATGGAACCTGGACAAAAGATTCAAACAGCAGACATTCCCGCCACACCCTCTCCCAACCCACAAGATATTGATGAAAAGAATTATGAAGTTATAGATGTCACATTTCCAGAGGGTGGACTTCAAGCTTGGCTGACAGTGATGGGAGGGTACGCTCTCCGATGCCTTGCTTTGTCTCGTGTTGAATTATCGCAGGTGGATGATTGTGTTTTGTACTTTCGGTGTGTAACATCACCGAACAGCAGGTATCATCCTTATGTGGATTTCCAGGAGCTATTCAGTCCTTTGGTGTATATCAAGACTACTACACTCGTATCTCGTTGAGCGATCAATCTCCGTCGCATATATCATGGATTGGGTATATTTATTTTATTGTTCAACGCTGACTATTTCCTGATGGTTTTTTCTTTTCATGATTTGTAAGTTCCGTCCAGATATTTTTCTTGTTCTCAGGAGGCATTATCAGTGGCAAGCTCTTTGATGATGGGTGGTTTAAAGGGTTACTCTTGAGTGGTAGTCTGATTTACCTTGTGTCCTCGTTCTTGCTTTCGCTGGCACAACCACATCACTATTATCAAAACTTCCTTGCACAAGGAGTAGGCATGGGGATTGGAATGGGTATTATATTTCTACCAACACTTTCAGTGACTGCACATTACTTCAAGAGGAAGAGGGGGCTGGTAATGGGTATCATCCTCAGTGGTAAGTGTCCATGAAGCAGAGAATTGTCCACATTTTATATACAAACTTTGGCAGGCTCCTCTGTTGGTGCAGTGGTTTACCCAATAATGATAAACCACCTCTTCAATGGATCTTCTGGCTTTGCCTGGGGTGTCCGAGCAGTCTCGTTTTTGGACCTAGGGTTGTTAGTCTTCGCAAATTTGATTATGAAGACAAGATTACCCCCGAGGAACAAGGACCCTAATGCCAAACCAGTTAATACAAGAGCTATCCTAACTGATACACCTTTTTGGATTGCACTTTTTGGGTAAGAGATGCTGTTATTGAGTTAGTCTGGCTGTTACTGATTTTGCAACCTTATCAGAATACTTCTTGCATTTTGGGGGCTCTTTGTCCCATGTTAGTACCCTTCGAGTTCTGGATCTTGTCTCAACTGACATAGAGTCCCTGCTATAGTCTTCTATATTCAAACATTTGCAGTGACCCATAATCTTCCAGGCTTTTTGCAAACCTATGCTGTATGTGAATATTCCTGTTATTTCCTCAATATGCCGAAATTTCTCCACTGTAGCTATCAATTCTGAATGCTGCTGGATTTTTTGGTCGGACCCTTCCAATGTTCATTTCCGATATATATGGGCCCTTGAATGGTGAGTTTCAGAGCATATAAGGTTTAGGTGCCACCTGTTAATTCATCTTTCAGTGATTATACCTATAACATTGATCTCAGGATGTCTTGTATTCGCATTCCTAGGGGCCACAAATGTAGGAGGTATGCTGGCATTTGCAATTCTCTATGGATTTTTCAGTGGTGGATGTAAGCTCTTTGCCAAGACTGTTTATGCATCACATTATCAATATTTATCAAACTGTAGTTGTGTCTCTGTCTGCACCAACTGCAGCCTCATTCTCAAAGGATATAGGTGAAGTTGGGTGAGTGCTTTCTGGTCAAATGATTTCCTCCTATATACCCGTTTTTATGGGATTCAAGTCAATAGTGCAAAACTGATTTGGTATCTATAGGACACGATTAGGCCTCATGACCTTTGTTTCCAGCTTTGGACTACTCACAGGAAATCCAATCTCTGGAGCAATTTTACACCCTCCAGAATATATATGGATCAGACCTGTTGTTTTCAGTGCCGTGAGTTTGCTTCTGAATTTGTGCTGTTTAGATTTAAAACTGGTGGCCTCTAGGTGACAGTACTTGGTGGAGTATTTTTTTTACTTATTGCCAGGCAAATTCAGGCGAAGAGAAGGAACACACAGCGGCTCTGAATTACTGCACTAGTCAGATCAGAAGTTTATATCCATCACACAGTTTGCTGAATCATTCACTTATCATAGAAACCTCTGAACCTTGAACTTTCTTCTACCAGCTGTTTATAATACATGTTGACAGTAGACACAAGTACATCTACATGTTCAATATTGCTTGACTTCTCATCTACAGGAAAGACAATGGGAATCACCTTGCATACTTTCTAATTGACTTGAACTTTGTCTCTATTCAGATCTGTACAATTGCTCTGTGTGTAAATGGAGTTATGTGGGATGTGAGAAACTGGGTGAAGAGTCAAGGTTGCGAGAGAGACTCGAGAGAGGGAAAATAAGCAAAATGCCAAAGAGTTGATTTAACACTGAAACGACAAGAAATACATGGCCTTATATATGACAAGTGTAGAGATAGGAGTATGGAGTGAATACATTAGTAATAGCCGAACTGAGATGTTGTTAAGACTGTGCTGGTGAGGTTCCATAGAGTCTTAGAAGGGATAGAGTTGAATCAAAGGGGATTGAGAGTAATTGAGTTGAGTCAAGACTTTAGTTTATATCTTGGATGATAATGGTGCAATTGAGGAGTATCAGTCAGTTGATTGTTACGGAAGGATGATAAAGTTGAACTAGAACCTTGACACTACTTTTGGTAGTGCCCCTGCTTTGTTGTATGGTTCAGTGATTGTTCAGAGTGACAAGAAAGAGGATAAAGATGTCCGATTGATGTTCAGTTATAGTGCAAACATTATTGATTAGGGAGAAGAGTTCCCAATGGAGTTCAGCAACAATATAAGTTGATATTTGAACTGAAGAACTACTGTACTATTACAACCATATGACCGGCCAATGTTACGCGTTACAGGCTCATGACTAAAGTTATCATGACCAACAGATCAAGTTACACGTTATGGATATATCTGATGGGCAGGCCTTATTAAGTTTGCAATTTTTTTTCAACTACAATACAGAATGACATGGAAGACATCCAGTGGGCAACTGCTACAACAGCACAGGAACTTAATTTTTTTTGTTGAATCTTGTTAGTAGTTACCATACAAAAGTTTCAATTTCGTTATGTTCTGTGACATGACCAGGCCTCAATGTTACGCATTATGATTTCTAAAACCCGCGTGACCGAAGGGTCACCATTACGCGTTGCACGGTCATACAGTCGTAACAGTACAGTATGTACAAAATATTACAGTTTATATACCCGTAATCCTAATTGTTAAATCTATAACAATAAGAGCTGTTGTTATATGTATGCAGATCATGGTAAATCCGTGATCCCACGATCCAATTCCTGCATTTTGAGGGAATCACCCGTTATCTCTCCGGATCATTATTGTTAGGAGCATGCAGATTGAGTGGACCTTTGATACCATTATTGACAGTATCCTCGCTACACCGTATGGTCCATGTTGAGTTCACTCAAGATTGAGATAGTATCGACTGAAGGTCGACGGGGTCAAACGAGGATAACGAGTGATAGAGAGTAAGTGGAGTATGATATTTGGAGTCGTACCAATTTGGTATTAAAACTAAGGCTTCTACCTACAACCGTAAGTCTTATATGCTAAGTTCGCTATCTCCGGTATTGCTACAGTGTTATGATCATGCACGGTCGTAGGTGATAAGTTGGATCGCGGACTATAAGTCCGCGGGGAAAAAGACCGAACACCAAGATAACTCCTGGTGAGGGTTAAGTGAACCTACGGAGGGGTCGTCGGACGTTGATGCTACTATTAATAGCGTTCCCAACACGCCGCTGTCCGAAAGCGAAGATGAGGGTAATTCCGATCGCGGGAGAAACTCACGCGATCGTACTTAGATTGAGGTTTGAGATTTAACTCTATTTGATACACTATTGAAGTGCGCTATCAAAGTCGATATTTAAACTAGGGACCAACTATTCTACTCTCGTAGCTTTATACTGTAGTCGCTACCTAAGGGTTGCTAAGCGATAGTATCCTAGAATAGTATGGTCGAACATGTGGAAGATAAAAGGAGAAAGTATAAAGGAAATGATATAAAAGGATACATAAGGAGTCGGCTAAGTGTGAGGGATATAAAATCAATGTGTAAAAAGGATCGCGGAGGTAAGCTCCGCGACAGAAGAAAATGAAGTCAAAATACCGGGAGATGATCGTCGGGGCCGCGGGAGTTGGACTTGGCATGGTCGTAACATACAGAATATCCTAGAGTAGTTATGGTGAATCGGAAGTAGAGATAACGAGTGTGGATAGGAGGGCAGTGGACTAATGGGGAGAGGAAGGTGGTATGGTGTATAGCCCATCTGAAGGGAGAGCAATGGGATAAGGAGGATGGATGGATAAGTATCACAGAAGCAGATTACCTGATCCATATCATTGGTGCGTTGCATCAATGATGGACTTGATCATGTACAGTTGACTGCGTCAGTGCGGAGCACTGCACGCGATGTATACAAATTTTGTATCTATGAAATTGTCTGTAGAGCCAGAATCAAGAAGAGTATCAAAAGAAATTGGGATGTGAGTTTCATCAAAGAGTACATGTGTAGATAGATTGATCATAAATGACTTGGAGTGCAACAAAAGAGCGGACACATTGAGAACAACTTCCCCACTGCTGGTACGAACCAGGTCAATGCAACTCTCACTTCATACCGGGGTACAAGAGTTGCGGACTATTTTCCTGATCCTACCATCGAGGCAGACATTGGAGTTGCTGAAGCAGTGGACTCTTGCGTGGGGTGTTACGAACAGACTCTTTTTCTATTATTTTATTACTTTAGATGCTCACTTACTCTTTAGGAATTCTAGCGCTGTAGGCACTTACATGAGCGTTTGTCTTATTCTCTATCTTTTCCTTTTCTTTTATTTATGAGCATGTGACAACCTTGCCGTTTCCACGCTGTCATCAATTGTCGACGTGACTCTCTTGTGTCTGTCAAAGTATTGACAGATCTAGGCCGCCTACATACATTCTTTTATATTACCTCATTGTTGCATCGTTGTATATGGACAGCTTTACTTATGGATACGAGCGACTCATATTGTATAGCCTTGTGGCAGCGACTCATGATGACTCCCATGGATTCATCTTAGGATATGTATATAAGGTAGTATATTTCGTCAAGTAGTCTTTATCTCTGTTCTCGTCTATTCTCCTCTGTAGCTAGACCAGAATCAAAGACCATCTATTCCTCTTCACTTCGTTTATCTCGACTTTGTGACGCCTGGCTTAGTAGTGAGCTATTGAGTCGCTGACATGGGGTTTGTTTGCGCAGCTCTAACCTTAGCTTCCTGTGCCCTATGCAGATTGCAGTCAGCGAGTAGGTGCTTGTTCAAGCTGCAGAAGTTGCATAAGCCAAATTTTCGTTGACGTTCCTTCTCTGCAGGTGTGATCTTACCATCCGCACCCAGTCGATTGGCGTAAGCGGGTTTCTGTTGGTTCAAGCCGTTGCTCGGAGTGCTCGGCTTCGAGTTCAATGTCAAAGGTTGTTGATTCGAACTCTTGCCTTGCGGTTTGGAGGATGTCGAGGTTGTCGAAGTCAAGGTGGATGGTGTGGCAGGGTTGTCAGATTTCTTCTGTTGAGTCTTCGTCTGCCCTCCAGAGTTCCTATTTGCCTCACGCTTAATGGTTTAAATTGGTTAGAAAGTGAACAGCGAAGCGTACATGAAAACTAGCAAAACCAAAACATTTTGATCAGAGTGACGTTACTACAAGCGCGTATGCGTATAACAGCGTTCAATCGTAATATCATAGGCAGACGCAAATCGAACAACCAATGGGCACAACTTAAACTCTGACATTCATACTCGAATCTCCAGTGGATGTCGAAGAAGTTCCGTCAGAAGTGAACGGGAATTGTAATACTGCCACGCCGGCAGTGATAGTAGAATCGTCTGCCGTCGAGTTGCTGCTCGACAGAACAGCATATAAGGAGGTTGCGTTGGGAACAACGACTTGTCCGTTCTGAACTTGCACGAAGGTCGTCGAGAGCCCGCTAAAGAACGCAACATATTGACCTTCTGCGCTGACACCATCAGCAGTGACATTAGCTGCTTGGCCGGGTGAAGCATCAACGAAAGTAAGAGCTGGAAAAGCTTTAACTGGCAGCGAAGGGTTAGAAGAGGGGCAGTTGGTGATGAACTGCGATGCGAGCGTGTAAACGGTACTTAGTCCAAGGGGAGTATCGAAAGGACCGCTCCAGGGATTTTCCTTATTAACGGGACCCACGACCCATGCTGCATGCCGAGCTTCCGTGGAGAGAATGACGGCAGCAGTGGTAAGGTAATCTTTGTTTGTTCGTGACATACATCAGCAAAACCCAGCCTACATGATCCATATAATTGGTATGACAGTATAAATGAAATACCAAATTATACGCAATCATGGACAACTGGAAACTGGTTCCATCACGTTCATGGTATAATCATCATACACAAATCATACACTGGTTTACACTGATTATACCATGTATACTTAAGTATGATTTCAAGTCAGATCCATCCGATTAAGTAGTAGTACAACTTAGAAAATGATTTCATTGGAATGATAGTCAGCATACTTATTTACATAGAATGCATTAAATATATCAAGAGAGTGGTGAGGTTTAAGTTCATTTGGTATAGGACAATCACCATAAACAGGCACTAAATGCACACCACGGACAACTGTATCCAAATGAACAACAGCAAGACAGGGATTTTGTGTACTTCGGCCATAATATGCAGGGTGTACAATCCAGAAACCAGTCTTTGGGTCACAGTGATTACCATATGTATTGAACCAATGTAACAGCACACATGGAAATAACTGTCCTCTGTGTTTGAAAGAGAAAAAAAGAAGGGTGCGAGCCACACTCATTCCACGGAAGCCAGCCTGATGTTTGTCAACTGTGACAAGGATACAATCATGACGTAGTGCACCACGAAAAGATGGAGTACACCGGATACGTTCACGCTTCATTCCACGGATGCCTGAGATATCACTTGGAGCATAGAACATTGCAACAGCAGAATGATATACGCTGATGCTACCTGCAACATGTGGGGGTTCTACACCCAAGTCGGCATTGTCGAGTTGGAGTTGGTCATAGAGAAATTGGCATGTCAGCTCTTCAAGTAGTGGGCAGGAGACAAAGGCTCCAAGATCATGGATGTTGCGTGGATAGGATGACTCTGTAAGAACATGAGGAGCCAGTCATCCAAAAGAAAATTAGCATACCTCGTGTCTTAGCAAGCTCAACCTTTGCAATAGCAAGATCACTATCGACTGGGCCAATATCATCATTCTCTGCATCGAAGGGATCCACAGGGACATGTGAAGGAGGAAGGAGTTCCTTTGCAACCATTGTTGATTGAAAAGCAATCAACTTATCTACACGTTGGTTGGTGAGGAGCATCTGACTAAGGGCATTGAAGCGATTAGACCGCCGCCATGGTTTCTTTACAGCAGAAATGTGGCGGGACTCGGTGATAGAAGAGCAGAGGCCATTGGGTGCACCAAATTCAATGATGAGGAAGGGATAATGAACAATGGA
>MU790852.1:0-26283 GCA_027886635.1 Lentinula boryana | reverse complement strand
GCTGCCTCACTCGTCCTTCAGGAGCTCATGAAAGATTTATCCTAGGCTAAGTGCTGTACTACTAACTTCCCTATTTAATTATAATTTCAATATGAGAAGAAATGCGCACAGGAAAAAAGAATTTCAAAATATCAGAACTTCCTCAACTACCATAGTATACTGTTGCGCACTCCCTGTATTTCTAGCCTTACGTAACCCAAGAAAATTCCACAGTCTTAGTCTCCCTTCCTTGCTTGAAACTCACTCGCTGGAACATGCAATCTTCGTTTCCAAGTACTTGAAATTCTCATGCAGAACCACTTCGGCTTTTTAACCTTCTCTCTTTCAAACTCATCCTTGGAAACATCCTCCGAGGGTGACTCTACGTGCCCAGATCCAAATTAAAGGATATGATCTCCTTAACTCGCCTGCGTTTGAAATAACTTCGAAGTTTTTGCGCTGGCAGTCCTATTGAGGAAAGAAAAAGAAAAGTCACTGTTCCTCAATCTTACTTAAACTCTCTAGATCTAAAAGTTTTTGTGCTGGGGTTGATCGTGTACAGCCTGGGTTAAGCTTGTCTGTGGCGATAGCCTCTATCGATCCCTCTTTTCATTAGTAGTAACAGTTCTCTCCGAACTCACCCCTTCGAAAGCTAGCGCAACATCTACCGGCTTGCCACCAGCTATTCATTTCCGTTCAAATCGAGTCCAGGAACGGCGCACGCTAGACCCCTACGGCTTGCCTGTAATACGGCTATGAAGTTGGCTCGAGATTCGACGGGAACGCGCTTGCAAACAGCCAGTATGTAATGGGGCCCTTAGCTCGCGTGGAAGATTCATGGATCACTTTATCTCACATGAATTTGGGGGGAAAGCCAGCCTGAGGCTGCAACGTCTGCAATACGGAGCAATACGTATATGTGACTAGCCTTCTGCGCTCGTCCCCGCGGAACACGTTGCAACTTCAATTTTAGAATTCCGGATTCGAGGTAGTACGATTCCGTGATCATTACCAAGCTCAAAATTCCTGGATCGATTCTTTCAGCTTGTAAGATAAATAGAAGTTCAAATTGGTCGCCGTTCTGAAATAGCGAGGTATAAAAACAGTACTGGTGGCTCGACCTGGTTCCCAGCCATTCTGCGCTTTTCGCTTTTGCTTTCACCAGTTCCCTCACGTAAAATTGCTCACGTCTACTATGTCTTTAGCCCGAGCCACTCTTGTCATCGTTCAAGCCCTCACGAACCAATGGGCACTTACCCCTCCGAATCCTACGCAACAAAAGAGTCGTTATTACACTGAGGAATTGTACATTTTGCAGATTGCTCCGCTCATCTTCAAGGTAAGCTAGCTTCTTCATGACCCTTTCTCAAAATTTGACTCTTCTTTACCCAAGGCACATATGATCATCATGTGGATATGTGCTTGCTTTGAAGTGATGTACTACTTCAGCACCCTATCCATTTCTGGCACATCAACAATTCTATCCTCGGTGTCACCTTTTGCCACGCCTGCACTAAACACACTGATCTGTCCTGCAACAACAGACCCTCGCATCAGTGTTTCACCACTTTTCCTTATTGGAATTGTTGCAGTCGTTTTGGGGTCCTACATCCGCCTGGACTGCTTCAAAGCACTTGGGAAGCTATTCACTTTCGATCTTACTGTCCACCCTGATCACCGTCTTGTTACGACGTCGTTCTACGGGTACGTGCGACACCCGGCTTACACAGGGAGCATGCTTCTTGTTGCTGGTCTGACTTTTTCGCATCTTACCGAGGGAAGCTGGTTGACCGAGTGTGGGCCTCTTAAGAGCAACGGGAGTGCATTGGTGGTCTGGGCTGCGTGGTGGGCGTGGACACTAGCCGTGGGCGTAAGCCGGGCAGAGGCAGAGGACAACCAGATGCAAAAAATGTTCTCTGGAGAGTGGGAGAGGTATGCAGAAAATGTGGCGTGGTGGTTTTTCCCTGGGTTGGTTTAGCTGCGGAGGGGAGGAAAGGTGGGAGAGAACTGGTAAGTGGGGATGTATCCGTTATGTCTCCTATCTGATGTCAGCTAGGTACTCGTCATTCAGGTGCTTGTGCAATGGACCATTTACGAAAAATTAACGCATTGTACGAATAATTTTGGATGTAAATAATACGACGGGCACGGATAGGGTTCACTTTTTGGAATCATGATTATTCTCGAATATAGCTCAACGACCAAAAGGAGTTCACGAGACATATACTTTCATACGTTTTTGAACACAGTGGATGTTTATATTTCTGCCAACCTCGGAGCTGTTATCTTACCCGAGTATTATCTGCTTCTCGCTGTCCCAATTTTGAGGTACTAATCTCATGAGGCGGCTCAATGAAAGGGCGCATTCGGGTATAGCTATAACTTTCCGATTGGAAGCCAATAAACTACTTTCAATGCTTCCCTTTCTAAACCCCGTCAAATTCCGTCACCTTTGGGGAACTATTCGCGAGTTTGTATGAGAATATAACTGTTCCGTTAAAGCGAAAGTGGAAGAAGCTCTCACCGCCAATGTAATCTTCACATAAGGTAGGCGACATCCACAGGCATCACATCATGTGATGATCATGTGTCTGCCACGCCATCAGTTCGTCGACCGTGAACTACATTGGTAACGAGACTGTTCTTATGATTCTGACTCCTAGGCGGGATACAGGAGACCTGTCTGAAGGGATCTTCGGAAGTAGATTATTATATATTAGTTCTAAAAAAAAGTTTTTTGCAATTTTTTTCCAAACGCTCAGATTCTGTCTTCAAGTAGTCTGGGATAGGTTTGATATTTTCGACCTTAGAAATTGGCCGGTCAAAGCATGATTACATAATGTCCAAATGCAGTAATTTTCTGCTAAGCGCCGGTGTTTTGTGGTGACCACAACTCTTTGGATGAGTAGGTGATGCTGAAGAGAAAACGGGCAGATGTAGTTTGGTCATATTGCCTGTATGTACACGTGTATTGTTATGTACAGAGGGGGCAGTATAATATACACGAAGGGACAGTGTAGCTAGTGTGTTTGGGAGGAAAGCCTGAAAGGCTTTCGGGTCCCGGCAACAGAAAAATCCTATGAAACACGGTTAGCTGCGATGGGAGGGTGGGATCCCATCGGTACCGGTGGTCTCTGAGCCCGGACGGCAGATAGCTGTTGTGACTGGGTGGGAGGGTGGGTAAAGAAAGGAGTGGTTTATGCTACTGTGCTACCGCTACCTTCCAGGACACGCGATGGCGGTAACGGAGAAAGCAGATGTTGACCGCATCACGTGTCTGTCCAAAGTCTTTAGTTTGGCTCACGCTGTGCTTGCGTCAAACCAGCATCTTTGGATGAGTAGGTGATGCTGAAGAGAAAACGGGCAGATGTAGTTTGGTCATATTGCCTGTATGTACACGTGTATTGTTATGTACAGAGGGGGCAGTATAATATACACGAAGGGACAGTGTAGCTAGTGTGTTTGGGAGGAAAGCCTGAAAGGCTTTCGGGTCCCGGCAACAGAAAAATCCTATGAAACACGGTTAGCTGCGATACCCACTAGGTAGGAGTGTGCGACGCATCCAGCAAGCGTGGATACCCAGAAAGTGTAGGAGACACTCACATCGAACTGGGGGCATGGTGTAGTGAATGAGGTCTTGGTGTAACTCTGGCTGCATGTATGGGGCCATGATTTCTGCATGTTGTCTTAGGTAAAGCAGAAAGGCATCACTTTTCCAGCGTCCAATGACTTTCACCGCGTCGAAGGGAACCCCTCGGAGTAAGTATTCAAGAGTGGCTCCGATTCGGATGCCATGGCCTTGAAGTGGGTCCAAACCTCGACTTCTGGCTGCCTCTTGGATGCGAGAGATGAATGCCTTTTTAGTCAAAGGGCGGCGTGTGGTTTTGGAACCCGAGGATAAGCTGTAAGTGAAGAGGTGTTCCATTTCGGATGGTTTGTTTAAGGCAAGGTGTTCAATGAGAGCTCGTTCGGGGTCTGTGTTTCCCAGTTGGGAAGAGAAGTAAATGTCTTCCCCTGCAGGGGCGGACTTGGTCTGGGGAATGAAGATGATCTTGCAAGTATATCCATTGCGGTCTGTACCCTCGCGCACTCGGGAGGTTGTGACATGGTTTTGTGCAGAGAAAGCCTTGATAGTGGGGACCGTTAGCTCTCCAACTCGGGCTGCACAGTAGAAGGAGGTAGTTAGGCAAGCTCGGCAAGCTGCATCTAGTGGGACGCTGGGGTTTAGACCCCTCAATAACTCGGAAATGTGTTCAGTTGTGTAGGGGCGGCGCTTTTTTCGCTTCGAGTGTTCCGGCTGGAGCTTCTCTGCTCCATGGATGATAAGGTCCAGTTCATTTTGGTTGGTGCGCCATTCAGATCCATGAATGATGTGCCAAGCTCGGACTCCATAGGTGTAGTTTCGTACTGAGGTTCCAGCGTAGTGGCCAGCCATGGTTGCGATCCATGTGCTGAGCAGGTCACTGCTGCAAGGGGCACGTTGAGTTTCAGGAATGGATCGGGAGTCACAGAAGACATGGAAAGCGAGCAGGCCCGAGGCGTATGTTTCGCAGGTGCTGCTTGCTAAACCATTGATTAAAACATGCTGAACCCGTTGCGTGTATTCCTCTGGTAGGGCGATCGGGTTGCCGTTGTTATCTCGGAATGTTCGCTCACCAATAGGCTTCCATAGTAAGAGTCGGTCTTTAGCAGCACAGTGTGGTCGGAGTACAGAAGGCAAAGGGGTTAAATTTGTAGGGTAAGCACGAGTTCTTGTAGATACATTGTGCGAAGGTATGTTACTAGTAGGTGCAATGGTAGGGTATAAGGAAGTAGCAAGGCGATTACCAGAGGGAGTGGAATATATTAAGCTGGCGAGCGTCTTCTTCAAGTTGCCACTGCTCGTACGAAAGACGCTCGGCTCGGCGTTGGGGTTTAGCCTGTTGTAGAGTGCTTCCGTCAGAGCGTCGGTGACGAAGCTCTGCTGAAGTTTCTGGGGAATCGAAATCGATAATGAGGTGTGCAAGAGGGGCTGGGATTGGGATACGAGGGAGGAGGAGATGGCTGGGGCCAATGGTACCACGGGAGAACTTGTCAGCGGGGTTGTCTTTACTTGGGATGTAACGGGTGTGGACTCGGATGTGGTGTTCATCAACAAGCCTGTGTATGTCGCGGAAAAGGTCGTTAACGGGTCGGTTTCTGCTTCTGCCATTCCACCATCCCTCAACAACACCTTCGTTGTCTCCCCAAATCTTGTATTCGTGACCTGGGGATGAGAATTCGGCAACAACGATGATGGTGAGGTAGAATGCCACTGCTTCTGCCCACCCGATGTCTCGCTCTTTCTCGTCTGTCCCTCTCCAACCTGGGAGGAGGCGATATGATCTCCAGTGGCCGCGTATGAAAAGGCCGATGCCAAAGCCACTGCTGGCATCTGAGAAAGCTCCGACATCTACTAAGTCAACCGGGCCAGGGATCGGCGAGGAAATTGGGGTGGATAGGGCAGATTTCCACCAGTGTAGGTCGTTTCTCCAGCGGCGTGGTGGGCGGTGGGAAGTGAGCGGTGGGTGGTGGCTTAGGTCAGCCAAGAATTTTTCTAGCTCGATTAGATAAGCTCTCCCGATTGAGAGCACCAGGCTGACATGCGATAATTTTCCGTATAAACTTGTTACCTGGTCCGAATTGTGCTGCAATCTCTGTTCCCAGATGTACAGCTCATTGAGGTATTTTTGCCGTTTGGCTGTGGGTATGAGCACTTTGCGAGAGTCCAGTTGCCACTCCAGACCAAAGAATACCGGGTTGTGTCCAAAAGGGATGTCCTTCTCGACGGCCCAGATGTAGCCAAGGGTTGATGAGACTGTATCGATGTCGCAGAAGGCATAGGTGAAACCCTTATCCTCATGGGGGCGTGGTGATGCTCCTGATAGATCTTGAATCGGGAAACAGAAGTCATCGTCAAATTCTTCTTGTAGCCCATTCG
This sequence comes from Lentinula boryana, assembly GCA_027886635.1. NCBI lineage: Eukaryota > Fungi > Basidiomycota > Agaricomycetes > Agaricales > Omphalotaceae > Lentinula > Lentinula boryana. Next base: position 20,345 of record MU790852.1, on the reverse strand, counting down.
GGAGGGAATGCCCCTTGTAGAAGATGCGGGCGCCTTTGTAGTGAGCGCCTCCTGCTGCAATGACCCGTTCTCGGAGTTGGCTACGGAGATTGTTGTACTCTTCCAGGTGGTGTACCCGGATGCGTAGCCATAGGTGGTCGTCAACCCATTTGGAAACCGGCCCTAAGCCCTGCGCTCTGCTGATGTCTAGGCCTGCATCTGCTATGTGTCCGAAGACTCCTCCTGAGGAGCGAAGGCCGAACATGGCTCTCGTGTCTACACAGAAAGAGTCATTTCCCACTTGAGTGGTCAAAGCTGGCCACTGTGATGGATGCACAGGTGTGATTCGGTATGCTTCTGATATGTCTCGTACTGCTCCCTGCGATCCTGGAGGAAGGGTCCAAATTAAACGGCATGTGTTAGCGAAGGTTCCCCACAGGCAGGGGTACAGAGATGAGTCGATGTGCGAATTGATCGATGAAATTACGTTTGAGGTACCGGGAATTCGAAATGGGTGGTACGGGTATGATAGGTTTTGGACCAGACGATGTTTGCTTGGGTTGTGAGGTTTAGGAATCATGGATATAGGGGACGTTTGGAAAGGGCCAATTACGCCTTCTAGTTCCGCGCGGGAGAGAGGGCCGATCCATCTGCCCTGGGATAGTTCATTTACCATGACTGCACGAAAGTTCGAGAGTGATTGTGGGTCGTTGAGGCGATTGGGGGGAGTGTATGTGCATGAAATGGCTGGGGCGCCGACATTAAAACCATGTTTGATAGAGTTGATTAAGGTGGGGTATTTTGAGGATAGATTGAATTTATGTACGGCGTTCTCCCATTCATCTACTCGAAGTGGAGTAGCCATTCTATTGGCCGTCAGGGCAATCTTCAGCGCCGTGGCTGGTGCTAGCACAGCCTGAGCATCGGTGCTTCTTGGGATGGCTCTCGTCAGTGCATCCGTTTGGGCGCTGCCAGTTGGCGCACACCTCCAGCCCCTTGTGGATGCCGCTGGAGAACTCCAGCCTTCTGTTCCCGTTCCAGTCGCATATGGGTTTCCGCTTCCCGTTCCAGGTTTCCGATCTAGAGCAGCGTCGCACGTCGTGTTTGTCTCTGCAGAGGCAACGATGGCATCGGGGTAGACGCGGCTGATCCGCTTCTCGAAAGGAGCGTTGAAACTCCGTTGAGGGTTGCAGGGGCGGGTCTGGAATCTTGGGTGGTGGATATGGGTTCATACGATGAGATTTCCTGTGGGGCTGTGGGAGAGCTTTGCGGGCCTGAAGCGTTCCTGCTGAAAGAACCGGAAGCACGCTCGGGGTTCTGTGTAGGAGGCTGGTTGCGGTGCTCAAATCTGTACGGTCCAGATATGTTGAGTGCGGGAGAAATGGTGCGATTTGAGGTGTAGCGTGGCGTCAAGTGTAGTGGGGGGTATCGTAGTAGTTGCAGTGACGGGTAGAGGAGGGAGGTATTTAGGGGCGGAGACGAGACATGATTCATGGTATGTTGGGAAGAGGTGTAGCAAAACGGTAGCATGGCGTGTCGGAATAGTAGCGCAGTGTGTCGTGGCATGACGAGGTGTATCGTAGCGTAGCAAGTGTGGTGTAGCATAGCAAGGTGTGGCATAGCGTGGCAAGGTTAAGCGTAGCGTAGCAGGATGTAGCGTAGCGTAGCAGGATGTAGCGTATCATAGCAAGGTGTAGCGTATCGTAGCAGGATGTAGCGTAGCGTAGCGAGGTGTAGCGAAGCATAGCAAGATGTGGTGTATTTTGGGGTGAATGGAGAGGAACTGTTAGTGTTGGCCGGTGGGGAAAACATGTTTTAGATGCTTACCCTTTAACGCCTTCTTGTGGTCTAGGTCTCTGATTTCGTCTCGGCATTCTTGGAGGATTTCGTTTGCGATCACTGCCAGATCGAAAGGTCTCTGCTGTTTGTTCTCCATGAACCAAGCCCTGCGCATTTTGGCGTGGTATAAGGCAATGACGCGGTCGCCGCCTACTTTCCTCAGCTCCGCATGCATGTCAAGGTTAGCGTAGAAGCTTGCGAACATCTGTACGAACTTTGCGGGATAGCCGCCGGTAGGTAGGGCCCCGAGAAACGCACTCTTGGCACGCTGAACGTCGGCCCAGGAGAGGTCTTCGTCTGGTTTCACTTTAGAAGACGGGCGGGTGGAGTGCGTTCCAAGGAGGGTGAAGGCTTGGGAGTCATCGGACGAAGCTAGCTCGAAGCGGTTCGATTCGGCTGTGCTTCGGTTGTGGTCTGCTTCCTTGAAAGCTTCTGGCGTGAAGTACCACAGCTCTACGTAGTCACGGTTAGCCATCTTTTTTTGAGCGTATGGGTGTAGGAGGAGTGGAAGGGATGACAGGCCTTGTCCTAGCTGGAAATCATACAAAGGAACCCTCTTCTTCTCTTTCTCCTGTGCCAGCTCTAGGTCTCTCTTCTTCAGCTCATCTTCCTTCAGCTTGTCCTCTGCCTCTCTCTGCCTTTGAACCTCGTTCTCCTGTTCTTCGCGCTCTTGGGCTCTGGTTTGGTAATCTAGTCTCTGGGCTTGGTTGTCTGCTTCCCACGCTTCTTTCAGCTTCTGGGACGCTTCCTCGTTGGTCGTCACGTTCGGGGTGTTGGGATCAATTATTAAGGCGTTTCGAAGGCTGGCGAAGCCTGGGCTGTCGAAGTTGGGGCATGGGATTAGGCTCGGGTCGATTTCCATGGGTAGAAAGGCGTATTAAGAAAAGTTGTATATGCTTGGGTAAAGATTGTTGAATTTTATGAAAGATGGGGATGATTGAAGCAAGAAAGAAAGGAGTGGTTTATGCTACTGTGCTACCGCTACCTTCCAGGACACGCGATGGCGGTAACGGAGAAAGCAGATGTTGACCGCATCACGTGTCTGTCCAAAGTCTTTAGTTTGGCTCACGCTGTGCTTGCGTCAAACCAGCATCAGTGTAAATGCCATTCAAGCGAGGACAGAAAAGAGCTGCTAATCTTGGCAAGTTCTCTCAGAGAAAAGTATGTTAACTATTCACACTCCAAGCCAATATCACTGATATTGGTTGAAGCGCCAAAGGCTCGACGAAAATCTCATTGACAGTGCTTTGCAAATTCCAAGCCCCTCTCCCCCCCTAGTTCTATCACCAACCATCAGTGAAGACAGAGAAGATGATAGGAATGACCAGCAGTCAATAATCACCATTCTGTCCGATATCTCGGAGGCTGAGGATGTACCAAACCTCGACTCTGCAGCTACCCTACTCACCTGGCTGAGGCTTGGTAAAGAAAAGTTGAAAAGACTACGAAAAAAATTACAGCATCAGCCAATATCAGAGAAACGAAAGGAGTACTACACCAACCATGCAGGAGAGGCATCTGACTGAACAAAGCACAGGCATTGTCAGCAGGAGCAGGAGCAGGTAGCCAGGGAGAAGCGGAGTGAAGAGCGTTGGAATGTCAAACCAACAAAGCTCACACAATTCTTCAAACAGAAAGCGAAACCTAAAGCAAACATCAGCATATCCGACGAGCCCATTTTAATTGACAACGACAAACCAGATGCCATTGCCGATGACACCCTGGAGAGGGATGATCCATTTGGGATCGACGAGGAAGTTGACACTGGTGGTGGACCAGCCAAAAAAATGCATCTTGCATTGACAATTGAGGATGAAGAGGATGAGGATGCTATTCATGACACTATTGCTCAAGCGGAAGAGGGATTAGATATATGGGATCCTGCTGCAGAGATCTCGCCTCGATCGAGCTCTGAAGATATCCCTTTGACTACCACTTTCCCAAGTCCCCAAATTCATCTGCGAGCCACTGTTCACAAGAGCTGATGACACTTTCCACCCATCTCATTCACAAAATCCTCCAATTAACTCGCAAACCTACCCTACTTTCAACTCAGTTCTCATTCCACGAACAGAGAACAACCCAGCCTTTGCCCGTGCCAACGAAACTTTTGATCCAGGACTGACTTCTGGTGTGGCCAAGCATGATGCTCATGGGATTCCATCACCCAGTGCCATTGATGCTGCAATTAAAGCCCTCAAAGACATATTGCATCCGCCGCGTCGGACAGGTCGTGGTTATAAAGTCCCAGACCTGAATCATGTTCTCCGAGCACGACTTGAGCTCATGGCAGCATTTTTGCGGCTGTACAAAGCTGCAGAATATAGGGGTTGGACCACTCATGCCAATACAATGGCAAGTGCAGTGGGAAAGGGGCAGTGGCTATCCCGAATGATTCGTCAGTGGACTGTCTCATTCTGTGAAGACCACACATGCGTACCACTTGCACAGTATGGGAAATTCAACTCATCGATCCTTGAAGATGAGGACATTGCAGATGATATTCGGCTCCACCTTCAGTCTCTTGGGAAATGGATACGTGCTGAGGATATTGTGCATTACGTTGACACTCCGGAATTTCGAGCCAGGCTGAAAGTGAAGAAAAACATTAGCGTTCGAACAGCTGAGCGTTGGCTGAAACGAATGGCTATACCTGGAGAAATGAGCTCAAAGGTCAATATGCCGATGGCCATGAATGACAGGATAATGTTTGCTATTGCCAAGATGAATTCCTGCCCAAGTGGATGTTGTATGAAGCAAGAACAAGATGGTGGAAGGCTGACAGCTCAGAGGACGGGAATACTATGGAGTGTATTCTCATGGCTGACCCAAACGGAAAAATTGTTGTAATTTGGCGACATGATGAATCCATTTTTTTACGGAAATGACAGGCGGAAGCTGCAATGGGTCCACAGCTCAGAAACTGCCAAGCCATATGCCAAAGGGGAGGGAGCATCGTTAATGGTGGCAGACTTTGTTTCGCCAGACCATGCTTGGTTGAAGGCGAGACAGAAGAAAGATGAAAAGGGACAGTTGAAACACGCACGAGTTCTATTCCGACCTGGCAAAACTCGTGATGGATATCAGACAACCCAGAACATACTTGATCAGGCAACCATAGCAATGGATATCCTGGATGCCAATTATCCCGATGAGCAGCATGTGTTTGCATATGACAATGCAACAATTCATACAGCGCATAGCCCTAATGCCTTGAGTGCTACTGCAATGCCGTGCAATCCAAATGTGTCATTCTTCTGCAAGGTGATGGGGAAGGATGGCGAGGTTGAAAAACGAGTGAAGATGAAGAATGGGACATTCAGGGATGGCTCATCACAGGAGCTCTATTACCCGGCTGATCACCCTGACTACCCTGGTCATTTCAAAGGGACCTGAGTTCTGATCCAAGAACGCCGGGAGAAAGGCCATGAGCTTCCCGACCCTTATGAGCCCAAGAAACCTGGAGGAAAGCTGTTTAAACTCAAGGGTAGCTGCAAGAAATGTCCAACAGATTCTAGAAATTGCTGTTGTCGACGTGTGCTCTACTTTGAGCAAGATTTTGTTGATCAGAAATCCATGTTGGAGGAGCACTGTGAGAGACGAGGTTACCAGATTATTTTCTTTCCAAAGTATCACTGCGAGCTCAGTTTTATTGAGCAATGCTGGGGTTATGCGGAACGTGTTTATCGCATGTTTCCAACCTCATCTTCAGAAGCTGATCTGGAAGAAAATACACTCAAGGCACTAGACTCTGTTCCACTGGTGTCAATGAGACGGTTTGCCACACGTTCATCACGATTTGCTCATAGCTACTTTAGCGGACTCAATGGGGCAGAAGCTGCATGGGCTAACAAAAAGTATAGAGGCCACTGTACCATTCCACCTGATTTCCGAGCTGAAATGGAGGCTAACTTCAAGAAAAATAGGCCAAGGGAATAATATTACTGTATTTAGAGGCTATGTACTAGTACAACCATGATAAAATGAGCTGTATCATCACTTGGTACAACTCGGTGCAAAATTTGGCCCAATCGGGACATAAGAGGAGGACCAGGACTACTTCCACATTCAGTCAGATAAAAATTGGCCGCCACGTCATTGGTTACGTGAGCATTCACGTGATGTGATGCCTGTGGATGTCGCCTACCTTACTCAATTCCAAGTTCCACTGAGTCCGCGGCTAACTCTAGTGCAAAAATCCCCACACTCAGAGCAAACTTTCCAGCTGCTATGACAAATGATTTGCTTGAAAACATTGTCCAAAGCTTAAGAAGTACTCTGGTTAGAAACAGTAGATGGCTCCAAGTGCCTATCTTGAAGAAAACTTGAGAAAGTCGCAGCTTAGCTCAAGTCAGCTTTAAGACGTTGAATGTGAACTTTCGAAGACGGGTTTCGACTGGGAGAAAAATCCATCCGGAATTGCCTTGTGTAAAGATGCATGTGCAAATTCAATGACATGAAAAGGCGTTTTGACAAAAACTTAAGCGGTTCCACATGTACATTGACGTGGTGATAGATCTGGATCCATCCCCAAGGGTCATAGGAATAGATTAGGCGCAACAAAGCATCGAGGTAGACTTCAAAAACCGTAGAGTTATCTGGAAGGCACTCATCTGCACGCCTAATCTGAGTAGTAAATGGGAGCTATCACGCGACATCCCGAGCATTCATCTACCTGTTTACATAAGTTTGGTTCTTTTGAGCGGTGTCTTCTTTCTTTGCCATGAGTACCAATCAATTCTGGAGCTTGGACAAGCCCTTAACGGAGTCCTATTCTTCCGATATTGTTCTTTTGTCCACCTGGCTCCGTGGCCAACAGCCTGCTGAGTCCAGCACACAACCTCGTCCTAGAAACTATCCCAGCCTCACTTTCCTTAATCGTTTATCAACACTCCTTACTACCAGCAATGAGCGCTATCCCAGCGACAATGTCTATGCTGTTTCCGGCTATATGGACACAAATTCAATACACTGCCTGATTTTTTCCGAGAATGCGGGACCCAAGTACAATTTACAATGAACAATCAGTTGACATATCGACCTAGCTTTGAAACAACAGGCATACGCTGGCAACATTTATACTTGTGTCACTGAACAATACCCCGATGGTCCTGGCCATGGAAAGACCTTTGATCCGCAGGCAGGCCGTGCTTTAAATGAGGCCAAGAGGGTTGTTAATCGAGCTAGCATGTCAGTATTTCAGGCCACTCAAGCGATCACCCAGGCTTATCAGGAGGCCCAAAATCTTCCGGTCGGGCCCAAGGGTACCTCAAGGGATGACTATGATATAAAAATCATTCAGCCCAACAACGAAAGTGGTCATGCATTGCTTAAAACATGGAGTGCAGGTGTAACCGTCCGTGGGATGGTTATGTATATGGAGCTTTTAGGCTTCAGATAGCTGTTAGCTTATTTGACTTAGTTCACTCCGTATGAACACGACGAGTCTGTTAATTAACTCGATATGTACGTTTACAGGTGAAAAAGGTCTACCCTAGCTTATCTAAACATGACCTATATAAACGATGAACTATACAGTTCATTGTGAGATATTGATATATTACAATATCTTATCTAATCTAGATAAGATAATACTTAGGGGCTATATGGGCCGTTACACCCTCCCCCACTAGACTGAGTCCAGCAGTCTAACGTCCATCCTATCGGGACTCGTTGAATCATTCATGTGGCTGGGTGTACCCAGCCATATCCATCCCGTTGTCCTCTCTGTAGTCGATGACAGGATCCCCAGTGGCATTGAATTGGGTATCGTCCCAATCGATGATACCTGGCGCCATTTCGATGGTGTGGTCGTCGACTGTGAGTGCAGTCATCGGTTGCTCTCCAGTAGTGATGTGGGTTGCGCTGCTTTGTGCAGCCAGCTGCTGCACAAACAGTCTCACGTGGGTGAGTACTATGCTGTAGTCAGCGTATTGTCCAGCATTGTCGATATTGCTGGACTGTGAACCGTCGGTGAAGACGTAGTTTTCGATGTCCACGGTGGAGCGTGGCACACCTTGGAATACGTGGTGTGCCAACACCTCTAATATGACATGTATAAATTGTTGCTGGATGATCGTCCAGCAACTAGTCATCGTAGGTGCTATTCCGTGTAGCCACCATAGCAGGTATAGTGCGATATCCTGCAGATGGGATTTATTATATCCTCTTATCGCGAGTTCGCACGCGATTTGCCTCACCGTAGGGGGTGAGGTGTAATTGTAGTCTGGCAGGGGGCCAGGCTGAAAATGAGGATGGGGTAGCAACCCCATTGAGTGAAGGATCCCATCGTACCAAGTGGGATGGAGTGCGAGCTCGCACAGTAAGGTGTGTACTATGAGATTGGAGTCATTATCTGATAGTACGTCATTACCCAAATTATTGGGTAATAGTTGGAATACGGCCACCATTCCTCGAATACTATGAGTGTTGGTGACCAGCATATTCTGGTTGGACTCGACCAACATGCCGTTCAGTTGTTCGGAGGCGGGGCTACTGAGTATAGCCTCTGCCCATTTGCTGATGGGGTTGTTCTCACGACAACCGTGCCATACTCTGTTCTCCAGTATGGTTGGGGATCGCCTGATGCGTGATCCCTTAGCCGTTGCAGGGGCTACTGCCATGGCCCTACTCTCGGTACCATAGCTGGTCGAGTCAGCATTGGATGGCCTGGCCTCTCCAGGCATTACATCCCTCATGGTGAACCCTTTAGCCTTCTTCAGGGAGGGCTTGGGTTCGAATAGGTGGGGTAAGGGGTGCCCCTGTCGGTTCATCTCAGTGGTGAACCATGTTGGCACCGCAATGAATTTTTCTATCACCGCATCCTGCATTGCTGTGCGAGCAGCGCAAGGTATCTGCCGTGCTTGCTTATGCATAGCTACCATACCGTGCACTGTCTTCCACATTGGGTGCCAAGGTTTGGCGTTATCTGACTCGTTAAGAGCCTTAACCACTCTCTCGACCTCTTTGACCAAGATTGGGGCTTGGAATGGTAGTTTGGTAACCATTCCTCGGAGAACATCATATTCTTTGTTCTTGCTGCTCTTGCTCCGTTTGGGGGGAGGAGAACGGCCCTCCTCCCGAGCTCGTTGAGCAGCTTGGGCATCCATTTTACGCCTACTTTCTCGATTGATTTTGTTCTGCCATTCCCGTTGCTTTCCTTTCAATTGATTGGGATGAGCCTCTGGTTCAGAGTAATCATCCTCCATATCAGTGAGATAATGTTCCATCTGATATGCCTTGTAGGAGTACGTGGGCTCCTTTGAATTGTCAGTGTGCAGGTCGTTGTATGAAACTAGTGCACGTTGAGCGGAAGACGAGCCAACAACGTCTCTCTTCTGCTTTTCTCCCATGTGGGGAGTAGTAATTGTCGCTGTGGACACTCCTGCCTTGACAGGTGCTTCCTCGACACGGACAGGAGTTGTGGTTGCTTTTGCTGCTCCATTGTCCTCTGGCTCTTGCGGAGGAATATTTTCTCCTTCCATCAGAGACAGTCGTTGAGACAAGGGAACGGACGACCCGCTCGCTATGTTCCCTCCAACAGAAGTAATTCTATTTTGAAGGGGTACCATGGGTACCTCCCTTCCTTTGCCCTTGTCCACCGATTTGGTGTCAGAGGCTACAGCTCGCATCGAGCTGTCTTGGCGATCCCCATGATCGTGGAGGTTGTAATACTGGTCTTTCCAGTATAGGTGTCTTTCATTCGCCTCTTGACAGTCATGAATGATATCGTCAATTTGTGCGACATCTGATTCGTGGCGGGCGCGAAGTTCATTACGCTCAAGTTCGAGCGCCGTGATCCTGTCGGCCAGGGTCTGCCTCTCGGTTTCATGAGACCTTGAGGTTGACGCTAGTTGCTCCTGCAAGGAGCTCACTGCCAATTCATGGCCTTGAGAATTGTTATGGGAGACTGTTGCTCCCTGAATAAGTCCATCTCGTTCCGAGATGATTTTGTTGAAGTCGCTCACCGTTATCAGGTGAGCAACATATCCCATGCACATGGGGCAGTTGTCGGCATGGGTGATCAGGTTCCCGACAGTAACCCTTAGAGGTGTCATCGGGGCTGTTGATGAGTGCATCCCTTGCGTACTCATCATGGGCATAGCGTACCCATAATTGGCAATCGCAGGATTAGTGGTTTGCATTTGCTGATTAAATGGGTAGTTCATACCCGGAGCAGCATAGTTGTTTGAACCATTGAATGGTGAACTGAAATTCGGAGTGGTTCCGAATTGGGGGTTGTTGTTGTGGAAGAATCCCGAATGGGACCCTCCCCCAGATGGCCCTGTGAATCCAGGACCAGTCATTGTCGGAAACGCTGGGGCTCCAGTGTTTGAAGTCACTCCAAACGGAGTGTTTTGATTGTTGGCTGGGGGCACTCCAGCATTCGAAGTCACCCCAAACAGAGTGTTTTGATTGTGGGCTGGGGGCAGATGGGGTCCACCCCCAAATGGTCCTGGAAACCCAGGACCAGATACATTATTAAAAGCTGGCGTCCCAGCTGTCGAGTCTGCTCCGATTGGAGCGTTTTGAGTGTTTGACGAATCATTGAATTCGCCAAACTGTATAGCATTGGACCCCGAAGGATCATTCACGCTGTTTGTGATCTGCAACATGGCTGTACTTGGAAGAACAACTTAGTGCGTCGAAAATGTTCAACGTTCGTGTTCCCACGAAATTTTTCGTAACTCCGGCCGTCCCGGCAAACGCGATCACGAGATCAGTCATTTCTGATCAGTTGCGTGGCAATAATCTCCAATTGGAGACATCTTTCAGTGCTAGGTACCTGTCGAGCGCTTGTAGTGTCCTACAGGTGCTATAGGGTTCGACAGTAATGTCTCCCAAATTCCATAATACATGGAAAAATAGTTTCTGGCCCTGCCATTGGTGACCCACGATGTCATCAACCAGCCATTCCACCTCGACTGGTTCCCCAAAATCGTAGGGCTCCGCCTTCGCGCGATCAGGGAACATTACGTCGTTGTTGGCGACATGGGGACGCAGCAGTGATATGTGGAATCTGTTATGGATTCCTCGTTTACTGAGCTCGGTGGGTAGCCCCAGCTGGTACACTGATTTTCCCTCAATCACATCAGTGACAGGGTAAGGCCCAACAAATTTGGGTGTCAACTTTCTCGCTCTGTTCTTGGAGAGCTCGGAGTCACATAGTCAACTCCCTTGGTGATGGGTTGTCCTTCCTTTTCACCATTTCATTACGCTCAGAGTACCTCATGGCCACTCTGCGCTGAAATTCCGCCGCGTCTTCAGCGGACGTCATGGCACTAATTTTGTGCCCATTAACGTTAATGATGTTGTTCTTGAAATCGAGAACAACTTTGTGTTTCCTCATCCAGTACGTTCCGATTACGGTGTCGTACCTATCGAGGTTCACTATGTCCCAATATGTGGGATATGTGGTATCACCAACCATGACTTTGGCGTACATGCCATAATTAAACTTGGCGCGACTACCTACAGTCCCCAACTGGAGGCTATGTTGGTGTTTTAGCTCGTACACCTTGTGTTTCGCCACTTGGGTAAACATAGGTGTGAGGGCTTCTAGTGAGCTCCCCGAGTCAAACATCACTAGTGCTGTATTGTCCCCTATTCTCAATAGGCAGGACATCATACGACGTTCTTCAGGACCGCCTCTAATCGGGTGGTCAATTTTTGTCGACAATCGACGTAGTGCGATTTTAGCAATGGTGGCTGGATGACCTCGATCGCTACCTATCGCCTGCAGTCTAGCCGCAGTATTGTCGATATTTTCGACTGATGGAGTTTGTTCACCATCCTCCAATACCTCCAAGTCCTCCTGGATCACATTGTGTCCTTCTATGGACATGATTCGGGCATCAGTATCCCTTCCAACATACTGGTGGTGTTCCCGATCCATGGGATCGTACATGCCAGACATACGTTGGCTGCAAACCCTCTGGGTATCGTCGTCCTCAGATTGATACATTGCGCCCATATAGTCTTCGTACTGCTCCAGTACGTATTCCCCATCTGAGTCGGGACCAGTTCCATGTCATTGTCCGGCGATGCATCAAGAGATGCAACATCTACAATCTGAGCGTCTTCAGATTCGACATTTTCAGTCTGATTGGTATTGAATGTTTCGATACCTATAGCGAACAGTCGTTCTTTCCCATACCGTTCGCATGTGGGGTCATTATGAAAATGACCCACTTGTCCACATCCCCAACATAGTTTGGGGGTATTTTTGCGTTCCTTAACTGGAACGTTACTGCCCTTGATACCTGTCTTATGGGCATTGTTGGGTGTCGACATGGCAGCATGTCGCGCGGGGTACCCTCCATTGACCATGTTTGGTTTCGTCCACGTTGACGTCGGACGATTGGTCTGCGGTGATACTTTAATTAGTCGAAATCTTTGAGGGTTCGACTTGGCAGAATCTACCAACTTGTCGATTGGGGCAGATTTACTGCTGGTAGACTGTCCATGTAGCAATTTAGTGTTTGCTGCCATGGTGTCCAATTCTTCCTTCCGTTGAATGCAATTGACAATTGCCTTCATGGAGGCTACCTCAGGGATAACATGTTCATCTCTGAGATAATTGATGAGATGTAGTGGTAATCCCCCAATTAATCGAGTACGGAATACATCTCGACTAGGCGAATGTAATAAATGCAATGCGAAACGGTTGAGTTTCGCAAAGTACTCTCGTACTCCATGTTTGGTGTCATATTTAGTATTTTGCCAGCACGTTTCGGCATAAGAGTAAACTTCGCTTTGGGTGAAACATTTGAAGAGTCCTATCAGGACCTCTTCAGTGCACCAATAATCGCGTGCGCGATGAGGGCCGGTGATGTGGTCATGATACCACTGTTTGGCCTCGCCCTCTAGCATACCCTCGAGGCACAGGACTTGCATGTCATTGCCTTTTGGTCCAGTGACGCGGTTCACTACCATCCAGTTAAGTACGGAATTGACCCACGTCTCGAACGTGTCGATATTCCCTTCTCCAGACCAAGTGTCTGGTTGTTTTACCTTCACATTCTTTATACCTTCCAGTGCAGGAAGTACGACGTCCAGTTGTTGTCTTATCCCAGTAATAAGATGGGATTGTAGGCGACGATTGTATTCTTTGTGGCCTTTATTTGCTAATGCATCTAGTAATGCACGAGCTTGTTGCGCTTTTTATCCTTGCGTTTACGTGAGGGGGACAGGTAATTCAATTCCCTGTCCTCAGTGAATTGGTTGTCAGATTCGCTGGACTCTGACTCGAGCCAAGGTGTATGGCTCCTCCGTCCTTTGTCTGGGGGATGGTATCCATCGAATGAATCATTCGAGGATTCACTACTGCTGCTATCACTAGGATAGTGATCTCCAGAGGCTACTAGCATTCCCTGTGCTGTTCTGGTCGGAGGAACTTTATAGCTCCCATCTTCCTGTTGTATCGGTTGTTGTTGTGTGTTCCCCCGACCTACGGGTATCTCTCGATTATGAGGGTTACCCTTTGAATCAAATTTGATTCCTTGGTCGTGCCATACGATCGAGTTGTGCCCATCTCTCATTGAATGGGCTCTCATCATTTGGCCGACTACTCTGTCGGCCCATTCCAATCTGTCCCCGATGTTACGGGTACTTCCTGGAATATTGACGAACCTAGGGTCGTTCAACATTTTGTTAAACGTCTTTCCATTTGGATAGACGTGACGAGTGCTCGGTTTAGCACTCGTATTGATATTGAGGTCCTCCTTCTCAATAGGTGATGCACTTGGGTTCTCCCCAACTTCATCAATAGGACCTTTGTTGTTTTCCTCGATGGTGATCTCCTTTCGCTCACCATGTTCGACCGGGGTGTCTTGCACCTGTATTGGTTCATCTGAGTTAGGGTTGTCTTCAACCCAATCTCGAATGGCCTGGAATCTCTTATTGAGATATTCGATCTGTTGAGATCGCACTTCTCTAAGAGAACAATCTAGTATCTCTTGGGCCTCATTTTCTTGAGACTCTATCAAGCGAATTAACGCTTGTGTACGTCTATCCGACATTTGGTTTGTATTCAATGAAATCGAAGTCCCTCCTTCACAAGGAGGGTTACCTTCTTCGTCGTTATTGTTGCAGACAACGGTTGGTCCAGCGTCTAGTGCCTTGGACTTTTCTGACTTACAAGCGGCGTATTTAGCCATGGGGGAACTACGAACCGTAATTCCATTAGAACTAGGAGAGTACTCATTCTCGTTGAATGAGTTCTCTCGAATCTGACCTGGTTCCGTAGGGAAACGAGGTCATGGTGGTGGTTGTCTTGCAACCACCTTTTCGATGTCAGCTGATCTGCTGACTTCGTTATCTCGGGTTGATTGGTCCGAGATACTCATTGTGCTCGGTGATGGATGATCACCCGAGTCAATGTTACTGGTTGTACCCAGTACTAGGTCCTGATCAACCTTTTGGGGTTCAATCGTGGATCCCAGTTTTCTTTTGATGTTCTTGGGCAGCATCGCTTAGTACAATTGAATATGAGTATTAATTTGCTCGATGTTCAAAAAACTGTAACCGTCCGTGGGATGGTTATGTATATGGAGCTTTTAGGCTTCAGATAGCTGTTAGCTTATTTGACTTAGTTCACTCCGTATGAACACGACGAGTCTGTTAATTAACTCGATATGTACGTTTACAGGTGAAAAAGATCTACCCTAGCTTATCTAAATGTGACCTATATAAACAATGAACTATACAGTTCATCGTGAGATATTGATATATTACAATATCTTATCTAATCTAGATAAGATAATACTTAGGGGCTATATGGGCCGTTACAGCAGGTGATGGGTGAGCTTTGTAAATCTTTGTTGTAACCAAAGATCTGATGTGATTCTGGTAGCCTTTCATTTGATACCCATCTTCAACATGTTTTCGATATCCTCTCTTATCTTTCCAGTATTTCTGGCTCGGAAGAAAAAGGAAAGCTTTTGGCCCCTTTACAGCATTTTATTCATCGACGAGCGTTTGGAAAGCTTGGGAGCTGGGTTTTGCTTTTCTCTACACACTGGGGCAGAGTGCCCTTTGACATCCTTGCCGAAAACATATCAATCATATCCTCAGATCCTGATTTGAACAAGACGTTCGAGCTCATGCTTCCTCCGGCCGCTCACGAGACAGTTGAAGTATTTATACAAGCCATGGCAAATGTTGCTGTTTCAAAGTCGAGATATACTGTACTTGCGACCTCAATACCATTAACCTTGCCAGATGGACGGCTCTTTTCCGGTATCTCTGGGATGAGATAGAGTTATGTTTGTTAGAAAAGAACTCCAAAGACCAGTGGAGAGTCAGATCGAAGATGCCAGAAAATGAGGTCTTTCCAGTTACGGTCCTTCAGATCCAGATTCTCCACTGTCTCAAGACAGTAATCAAACATCTGTTTTCTTTACGCTCCCTTGAATTCATCATTCGGAAAGCGGGTATGTCACAAACCTCCCTCTTTACTGGCTTTGTCTGATGATATTTTTGTAGAGGCTGGCACAATGGAAGCTTGCACACGAGCAAAACAAGACCATCTGTTGAAACCATTTCACCGTGATCGCACATTTTCCGCTGATCATTTTCCCTCGTCTCTCAATGTAGTCAATGATTCAGAGCAAGGACCTGATCCGGGGGATTTACATCTGTTTAGTGAACTTGGGGGTCAAGAAGAGTTGCCTCAGCTTGACCTCGAAGGACAGGAAGAATGTGAGTTTCTACATACTTGCCATCACCTGCGAGCATTCAAGTATCTCTGCAGTTTACGAAGAAATGACCAACTCAGACACCCCAGTAGAGCGTGTCATGCACTCCCTGGGGATGGTGTGGGCCTGGTATCTTGCTGTTGTTTCCCTTTTCAAGGAAAGTAGGCTCGACCTCTCCGGAAAGGCAGTGGAGCTCGCCCGAGTTCAATACAAACCCTTCCGAGCCTTTGACTATAACTCCCAAGACCTCCAGGAACGTATTCTGCCTGGCATCTTCCCTGGTATCACTTGGACTGAAGAGGCAACTAAGGAGCTTATCCAGGGAACCTGGACTGTAAAGGTTCATGCTGAAACATCATTGATGGGATTGGCTAGTTCCAGGATTCAAGTTGGTTCACATTCCCAAGTGAGGTTTCTGTCAGCGACTCGCTAGCTCACAATATAGCCAGGCATCACACAACGAGAAACGATCGAAAAAGGATGAATATGTGGGAGGAGTAAGTCCTCAGATACTTGTCTAGCTACCGAGGAGGATAGACGAGATCAGAGATAGAGACTACTCTAAGAAATGCCCTACCTTATATACATATTCTGAAATGAACCCATGGGAACTATCTCACGTCATAACTGTGAGGCTATACAATGATCTGTCAATAGTCTGACAGGCATGAGAGAGTTGTGTTGACAGCGCGAGAATGCCAATGCTGTCATATGTATGTAAACAAAAGAAAAGGAAAAGATAAAAGAAAAAGTATAATAGAATAGATAAAAAGAAATTGAAAAAGAGTCAGTTCGTAACATCACCCTCTCCTTAGGGCACGAGTTCCACGATGTGCTTGTTGTAAAAGAAAATTTTCGGAGGGTAGTGAAGCGGGATTGGGTTCTGTGTCGGCAAGAGGAAGGGGTCGAAACAGTTCTGTAGGGAATAAAGAAATAGGGATTTCAATTCGACGGAATATTGCGGGTTTTGGTTTCATCGGATTCTTTTCATGGAATTCCTTGAGCAATTGGTCAACATTTGTAAGATTTGACCGTGGTTCCCATGTCTGCTCATGTGAACCATATCCCTTCCATTGGACTTTATATTTGATTCCTCTTCCTACTTTCTTTGAGTCAAGGATTTCTTCCGCTTCAAATTCTTCTTCTCCTCCTACAACAACAGGAGGCGGGCATGTGTTTCGGGGTTGTGTAGGAAAACTAGGTTCCTTATACGGAGTGAGAAGAACTTCGTTGAAAACATTGTGTACATGTTTCCATGTACGTGGGATTTCCAGTTTATAGGAACTGGCACCTATCTTCTGTTGGATCGTAAATGGTCCGTACCTCTTGTCGCCTAATTTCTTCATTGGGCGATCTACCGACAGGTTGGTTCCTTCTAGCCACACCTTGTCACCAATCTTGTATTCTATACCCTTTTTCCTCTTTCCGTCGTACTGCCTCTTCATCTCTACCTTCGCTTTCTCTAAAGCTGATCCTACTTCCTTTCGTATCTTCTTCATTCCATCTACGAAAGCTTGTACTGAGGGGTTGTCCGAAGTCATTTGAGTTGCCGTGTGTAACCAGCGGCATTGCCAGTTCTAGGCAGTTAGGGTTAGGTTTAGGGCAGTCAGGTGGATTCTTAGATATTATGTAATCTTTGGCCTTATTCTTGTTCACCTTCGTTGTATATACTCCAATAGATTGGATCTTGTGTACATCTGGTGATCTGAGGCTCTCTATAGCTGGTAACCAGCTCTTCCCCCCCCTGGGGGTTGCTGGGCCAGCCCAATTCTTAACCACCCTGGGGTCTCTGACCCCTTGGGCGGTTACAAAGAACCAAGAGAATCCACTGGGAACTGCCCAAGGTATGTGGATAACATCGCTAAATTGGCGGAAATGTTGGAATCCGTCGCATCAATCACGACGGTCAGATGATATTGCGGATGTTAATATACTGATGTGCGGGATTACGGTCTAGGTATGATATTGTACGGATATTGTACCGTCTTATATACAAATGCTGATATCGCGACACGAAAGGATCTAATACAATGCAAATGGGATATCATAGACAACTCGAAATGTATTCTAAGATATCTATGATAACGTTTGAGGAGTACTTAGTTCCGTATCAATCGCGGTAAATTGATTATTTAGCGCCGTAAATTTTTTTGCTCTCTTACCGCGATGGGCGAGCCCGCTCCACCTTTGCCTGGTACTGCTTCTTCTTAGCCGGGCGGAGGTACCTTGCAAAGGAGGGCTTGCCTCTGATCGGTCTTCCACTCCCTCTACTCATTCCATTCTCTCCAAATGGCGCATCTAGCATAGGTTCAAATGAGGAGAATGCTGCTGCAATGAACAATTTCATGCAAGATGCTCACTATGCATTAGCTCGAAGGTTTCAATATGCTGTATTTGATCTTCTTCGAGATATGTCACAGAGGATCCAAGTGGTGCGCTCCTCTCCGCGAATTAAACGATTGAAAATGTTTGCACTATCCGTGAATCCAGTTGAGGAACAGGGCGCAGCATTGAACCAGGAACTTTTCCATGTGTTTTCTCTCATCTGAAAACTGGATGGTTGATAATTGTTAATCCCAGTTTCCACTACACCTTCCTTCACTAACCAAGCTTACTCTAACACTATCCGATCCGATTATAATCCAAATCGTCCAAGGGTTCGACGGGTTATACATACTCAACACCACCCAAACTCCCCATTGAAACTTGGATGAAACCTATGTCAATGCCAAAGGTAGAGAACGTTGCAGAAGACGTGCGATTCCACCTGGATTATCCTCTCGAGATACGAAGATTCTCAAGTCTGTCCAGCGTCGTGCACATTATCTCGACCAAGTATTCAATACCTGCCATACGTTGTATCCACATTATATTATTTGTGCCCTTTTGCTGATGAATAAACTCCATTGCGATTGAGAAATAATACCTAAGCAGATCCATATCCGTCGTCCCATTGCCAGCTATCTTCGCCATCCTCTTCCTCTTCCTCCTCCTCCTCCTCTTCCTCCTCTTTATCTGTATCTTCAGCCTCTGCAGGACTCGGAGGCTCATCTTCATCAAAGTCACCAGCACTGTCCTCGGGAGACTGCTGATTTATTGAAGCATCAAAACCCGGTGGTGAATTGCTTTCCTCATCCGAGTCAGTGTCTAGTTCATCATCATCATTATCATCAGCTTCATCATCCCTGCTATCACCCGGGCTAGCACCTTGCTCGTTGCTTTGTTGAAAAAATTGCCGGTTAGCCACATGCCCAACACCTCCTCCTGGGAAGTATCGCATATACATATCCCGATCCACAAAGCTATGATGGATGAGAGGTGTTTTCGGTGAATAGAGAACTTGAAGGACAATCTATGAACACTCACATTCCAACATAGAAGAATTGCCAATCTTGAGTTTCCCCCAAATTCCGAGCTCGAGTTGGTCCAGAAACGTGCAAAATTCGATCAGTCTGCCCATCACTGAAGGAGGGCATAAGATGGCAGGCTCGAATGACGCGCGCAGGATCCAGAAAGCCGAACGCAAAGGGATCCAAATCCTCAACAAAGCCAACTTTCGGTAGCCGAGCATACTGGTGCCCGGATCGATAGCTGTTGTCAATACCAAGCCAACGTACCCACAAGAACTCCATATCTCGAGGACCCGATAGCGTCAATGCTTTAGGGTGTGTAGAGATAACAGATGCCCTAAAAATGCCAAGGACTCGTGCATACCAATAAGGATGAGCACCCGGCTTAGTTTCGGGGGAATGCATCATGATGTCTGCATGTGTGCGTGGATTGATAGAGTCCTGGTCGCAACGGACGTTGTAGGTAGTATAGTTGATTCGGAGAGTTTGAAGAGAGATGAATTGACTGTTTTTGACACGAATGTGGTTGCGGTCAGTATCCGTAAAGGTTTCATGAGTATCACCATCGAATTCAATGCCCATCAAGCGACCAAGAAGATGGTCTTGAAGTTTTGGCCAGAAATCCTGAACCACAATCGATTAAATTAGCGAGAGCACAGAACTTGGACTGATGATGACGAACCTTCGCAGCTGGATCTCCACTATGAGTTTTCTCGAAGTTGATATTATGTTTTGTTTTACCTGACTGTCCAATGTGATAATGTTTCGAGAGGCTTATTGCATCACCAACATCTACCGAGCTTTGGTATCGGCGTCGCTTTGTAAAGATTCCCCGTCTGTCATAAGCACACTTTGCCCATTCGAAACTTTGAGTCCCGTCGAGTACCCATCTGGTCCAACTTTGACTTAGGACAGAGACAACGAGGACAAGGGCATGCCCCTAGATCACGTATACCAGCTAGAAGAACTCTAGAAATGGTTGTGAGTATGTGAACAGCCACGGATGCAATATTCAACATTACTTCTCAGGGTAATCCGCAGAATAAGTGAAGAAGCGAGGGTAGATGCGACGTTCGATGCCGTCAAAGCATTGAATGACAAACCCGTGGTGATATGCGTGGACAAACCCATCGTCCAGAATAAAACTCCAGAATGCATGCATCAGTTCATGGTTACAGTGTGTTAGGATCTCCTTTGATTGGGTCTTCCATTTTGTATGGAATACTGAGATTTCGTGTTTGATAGCATCTGGGATGGATGGAATGTAGGCAAGATGATGCACAGCTCCAGAGTTGGGCATTGCTCGAATATACTTTGATAGATTACCAAAAAGCATATACAGCGGCCAGAGCTTGGCCGTACCAAAATTAGCAAGCTGGGTAGCATCTGACCAGCACATGAGAGCGGCGACTACCTTTTCACGCTTACAGTGCTCATCATCGGTGGGTGCGAGCTGTATGTCATCGTGGGCCTGCAGGAA
>MU790851.1:0-26452 GCA_027886635.1 Lentinula boryana | reverse complement strand
CGCTAATTTGCTCATCTCTTATCTTATCTTGCATGAGCCCTACCTTAAAAGCCCAGGCTTCAGGCCTCAAATTGTCAGGCTCAGGCCCAAGGCCCATTGAGGCCCGCCTCTCAGGCCAGGCCAGGCCGGTCTTTTTTGGGCCGGGCCAGGCCGGGCTTGCAGGCTTTGGCCCAGCCCCGCACATCACTAGACCCAAAAGAGCTGAAAAACTACTGGAGCTCCCAATGTCACTAAGAAGCACTAAGACATAATTATGATCCTCAGTGGGCTTTGTAGGGCTTCGTTCTGCTTCGTTTGAAAATTTCACCTTTATTCCCCAAAATCCAGCTTCTGCGCTCTGAAGATGAGCGAAATCGCGATAGAGGAAACCTATGATGACCTTGAAAAAATTCAGCCTACCAAAAAGCTTCTTGACTCGCTCAAGATCTCACCCAAAATTCCAGTTTTGACCTTGCTATCAATGGGCTTGCCTGCTTGTCCTGGGAGCCGCATGATCTATGCCAGCGATGCTGAGTGGTTCAGCTCACATCCACTGAACACTGAAGAGAATGAAGACATCACCCATTTGGTTATTCCGACTGCTCAACAATGCAGAGTGCTCAATGGAGAACCTCTTCGAGATGCCGTCGAGAAAGGCTGTCTATCTGTGAAGCATCCCTTGAAGGAGGGGGTGTTTCTCCCACTTGGAAGTGTACGAGCTTGGAAATGGGCCAATCTACTATTGGAAGGAGCAAGCTTTTGGTTGGCGAAGCTCAAATGGACAGATCATATGGCTGAAAGTGAGGGATGGAGTGTGGAGTTGCGGGATGCTACTCACAAGAGTATTCTGTGTTCACCTTGGCAATCAGGAGTCCTTGTTGGTCAATGGAGCTTGATCTCATGAAGCATATTGGGTCTATTCTACTCTCACGCGAATGGATGACCGGAGAGAAGTGAGGAGAACGGGGATGGTGGCACTTTGCAAGCGGCAAGCGCGGTGTATAGAATTGATATATTGTACTACATAGCTTGATACATCTATACATTTTGGTGTAAAATAGCTTCTTAAGCAAGATTACAGTGAAATAACCACAAAAACAGTGAAAAAAACCGAGCCAGAGGTATGATCCCAAAAGGGCCGAAAACCAAAAATTTTCAGCGATGTATGAGGAAAAGGGCCGAATTTTGGCTCAAAAAAGGGCCGGATTTTGCATTTTCTGGATCATGGCATTACCGGTATTATCAGGGGTCCTACTCCGACGCCCAGATAAGAGCTCGATATCGAAGGAGTAGAGCACTCATACGGTGCTCAATATAAAGGGTTTGTCCGCGCTGGAAGGCAGCACACGCAGCCGCAGAAAGCTATGGTCAGTAGATTAGACAGTAGAACGAAAAGGGAAGGGTAGTTCAAAAAGAAAGAGCTGCGAGCTGGAGTTGAAAGTAAGCGCCCGCTGTTATTGCCATTATGTCATCCAATTTTTCGCTTTAGGGAACAAAGAATTCCGCCAGTGGAGCATGCAGAATTCTAATCCTTACAGTACTGTACACTAAACTTATAGAAAACTAATAAAACTGTCGGCACTCATCACTAGACGTATATCCTGCCTTTTGCAGTGACCCACCCCCTCTCCCTTTTGACTATCAGTGTCCGACTAGTAAGCGTGTGCTACTTCAGATACTCCAGGCTTGTGGTGGCTGCGGGCTTCGCCAGGTAATCTTTGTATAGATATCCACCATAAAAGGAAATAATATATAAAATGAGCTGGAAATTTCACATCAGTTTTCCTTTTCTAGTGCGGCACCAAACTCAGCATCGCATTCCTTTTTAGGAAAGTGATTAATATTGTATACTTGGCTTTTCAAATTCAACTTTGCGTTTACAACATCTTCGTACTCATACCAAAGCATCTCCCAGTGTAAAACTTAGCAGCATAATTGCTTCCTGCGATGACAATTAGGACGTATAAGGTGCACCAAACTTCCCCAGTGAATCTTCAATGACCGCGCTCGAAAATGAAGCTCGGTGACGGGTAGTAGACGTTGTGGCAAGTTTCAAGTCAAAATGGAAGGGCTGATTGACATTTCTTATCTTCTCTTCGCAATCTCTTCGTCATTGCTTTTATCTACGACCAAGCTCAGCGCCCGGCGCCATAGTGAATGTCATGCTGTCTCGGTAATTATTGCGCGCGCGATCGCTACCCCCCTGAACATTCAAAAAGCAACCCTTTCGACAAGAGTCCCATTCTTTTCATTTTTTCATCCATAATCTTCATCGTCGCGGTCGACGAGCTCGCATTCGTTTTCGCTCCGATGCTGTCGCCAAAGGTTCCTCGTATTGCGCGACGGTCCACCCGCAGGCAATTTATGCTTATTTCCGCATTCTGTTTGGTTTGTGTTTTCGCCAACTACATCCGGAATATTTTTCAAGGAGGCCATACCACGAACATCACGGTCAAAACATTTCTAGAGCCCATTACAATAATGCGCACCACTACTGCTTGGCTGCAGCTACCCAAAAAGATTAATAGACAACTAGATTCGACGCCACGCTTAGAAGGTGAGAAAAAGAGCTCGAAGAACGCTTACAAAAAGGTCAGTTGGGAAGATCACAGTGCTGCTCTGAAGAAGCATAAGCTTCATCCCAACGGTCTACTCGAGGTCAATCCTGATGGTCGACATCCGATTTACGACCTGATTGAGAAGAGTGAGGCTGTTTGGAAGGCTAAACTGAAAGATGCAAGTCGCAGTCTGCACGAAGCTGTGATCGAGTACGAGCAGAGGTATGGTCGAAAACCTCCTCTAGGGTTCGACAAATGGTCAGTTTGTGCCCAATCTATGCATCTCAGGCTAACATTTTTCACCGTGATCAAAGGTGGGAATATGTGGAAGAAAACAATATTCAGTTGCCCGATGAGTACGATCAGATAAACAGGGACTTGGAGGCATTTTGGGGTATCGACCCTCGCGATCTTCAAATTGTCGAGTTCATGCACGAAGTCGTGCCGCAAACCGATACTTACACTTTGGGAAAGCTCAACATGTTGGATCCCATTACCCTTTTGAACTATTCACTACCGCACAATACTTCGACAAACTACGACATGGCTGAAGGTGGAAAAATGATCGTAGAACTCCTCAGAGAAGCCGGCGTTGACAAGTACATTCCACCTTTTCGAGCCACGTTCAACCCGCACGACAGCCCTGAAATGTTGACAAATAGGGAGTTATGGTCTAAAGCTGTTGCCCATGCGAAAGAGGGAAAGAGTACGTTTCTTCATTTTTGCCGCATATATCCAATTTTTATTCATGCACATTCTTCCGTCAGCATTCTCTATGCTTAACTCACCTCGTCCTGATGATCCGCACCATGGCTGGCTCACAGCTTGCGATCCGTCCTCGCCTGCTTCGACAACGCCGATCGATTTCAATGCTCCCTATCCTTCCCACCTTTGGCCTAATGGAGATCCCATGTCGCCATCTCATACACGAACCTTCATCCATGACCATCGCGCAGCCATGGATCCTTGCCAAAATCCACACCTCCTCCGTCAACACGGTCAATTCGTAAAATTTGGTAAAGGCGTTGAACCTCGAAATCTCATCATTCCGATATTAAGCTTCAGCCCTTCGACGTTGCATCACGATATCATATCCGCAAACCCTATGAACTGGATTCGCGATCTTCCTCTCGGCGCGAATCCAGCTTGGGAAGAAAAAATAGACGAACGTCTGCACTGGCGTGGGGCCAACACCGGTATACATTACTCAAAAAATATAATCTGGCGTCTCTCGCATCGGGTCAGAATGATGGAATGGGCGAACCATAACCTCTACTCTGGATTGAGAATTCTCGGACTGGGTGTCAAGAAGGACGAACGGATCGGCGAGGGTACAGTTGTCGAAAAGGCCCGATGGGCACCTGCGATGCTTGATATTGCATTTACTGGGGAGGCCATCAACTGCGAAGAGGGAGATGGAACCTGTGGTGAACTGCGGGATATGTTTGAGTGGAGAAAAAAAGTTAGTTTTACGGACGCAGGCAAATACAAGTATGTTTTGGACATAGACGGAAACGCTTGGTCTTCTCGCTTCAAACGCCTCATCACTACCTCGTCGTGTATATTCAAAGCAACTGTTTATCCTGAATGGTACGTGTTTTTTTGAGTCGGATTCGTTTCACTGCGCATCTCATCGATCATGGAATTGGTTCATCAGGTTTACAGACCGGATTCAGCCTTGGGTCCATTACGTTCCCGTGCAAATCGACCTGTCTGACTTGTGGGACTCTTTCGCCTTCTTCCGGGGCGATCTCAATGGTGACTTTGGGCATGGCGATCTCGCAAAGAAAATTGGTGAAGCTGGGAGAGTATGGAGCCATACCTTCTGGAGAAAGGAAGACATAGTCGCTTATAATTTCCGGTTAGTTTTGATGTCAAAATGATTGCTATAATTTCTGATGTATATTTGCAGGCTGTTACTCGAATACGCCCGTGTTATGAGCACAGATCGAGAGGCGATGTCATTCAATCACTGGGCGTCGAAATTCTAGCTGTATCACTTGACATTGTATGTATATTTTTTTTGTGATTTCTTGTTGTGATCGGTATCTTCTATGTTGTCCTCTCCTGTGTAGTTGCGTCTGCGACATAGTACGAATCTTTACACACTATTCTCCCGCTCCTTTGTAACTTTCATGCTAACAATAGATATTGCACACATTCCATCAGTACTACTGCTATAGATTTTTCCGTACGTATATTCATTTGTCATTACAAGACCTCGAATCGAAGAAGCCAGTAATTGAATTCATAAATGGCAAGCCATCAAGCACAAAAGCTCTTTCTTGGACAGTTTCTTCATATTCTCGATTTCATTTCGGTCCAGCGTTTCCGTTGCGAGCTCCTTCTTCCTATCTTGGAGCTGATAGAAATGGCATTTAATACCAAATGGAAGGCATTCAGATGGAAGCCTTACTTCTATGATCCGTCCTTCAACACTGTTCTCCGTAACGAGCTTATAAACGTTGACAGGTCTAATTTGACCCATGCGATGGGCGCGAGCAAAAGCCTGTTCCTCAACAGCAGGATTCCACCATAGGTCGAACAAGATGACGTTATTGCATTCTGTGAGATTGAGTCCTGCGACGGCCAAAGCATTAGGTACAGCTGAAGTTCATAACGCTCTTGTAGACATACCTACACCTCCCGCTCTCAATGACACTAGTATCACCGTTACCCGAGGTTTCTCCTTGATATCGCTCAGTTGCTCCTTGCGCCTGTTCATGTCCATCGTCCCATCGACTACGTAAGACTGACAATCAGACATCTTCGTACGTAAATTGAAAGTATGAAGATGAGGGGTCTTACGTCGGGCAAAGCCTATTCCCTGTCCTTGTAGAAAGGGCTCAATGATATTCAACATTGACGTGAACTGAGAAAAGATGATTGTTTTCTCATTACCCGGTCGAGTTTTGATTTCACGCAAGAGATCGAGTGTGATTTTGATCTTCGTCGAAGCCTCATTGCGCGAAAATATTTTGGCCATGTCGATGAAACGTCCACACTCTTCCTTGTGCTTGTCCGAATTAGTCCTGATCAAACAATGATCAGACATAGTATATCTTCACTTGAAGAAACGTACTGATTCCTGCATAGTGGACATCTGTTATCTTTGTTGGATACTTCATGTCTTCTCTCTTTCGAACCCACATCATCGGCAACTTGTTCGAGCCTTTGTTCGATTAACAAAGACGGATGTAGGCAAGCTGTATATATAATCAACGATCATAGCTTACAGTAGGAAGTTAAGCTAGCCCAGCTTACCTTGCCGTAGGCGCAACAGGAGTACCCAAGCGGTACTGTAAAAGCGGATGTCCCCATGTTCGAGTTGATTTAACAATTCTTCGATGATGTCTTTCATTCGTGCCTCCAGTGCGTCGTAGAATTCACGTTCGGAAGGTGAAAATTGGCAATTCCAAATGGTTATTTGAAGTGGCGGTAGTAAAAGGATGGGGCAACCATTGACTTCATCTGTTTTGAGTCGCCGGAGCATAGTACTACCCAGCGCGATCTATATGAAAGTTGTTGAACTTGGAACGACTCAAGGCGCAGGAAGACAAACCTTTAATAATCTTTGGGCTCCCGGTCGAATCGAATTTTTACTTCTCCCACCTGGAGCTTCGATATTCCTCTTGAACCACTGGTCTTCCGAAAAATCCTTGACCCCAAGTAGATGGAACAAGGAAAAAAGATCATAGAGTTTATTTTGTCTGTAGGTAGTGAAGCTGAGCTGGGCATCTAATTCAAAATAAAATTAGAAACTCACATTGGAGTGCCAGTTAAGCACCATCTGTATTCTGCATTTACAGCAAAGGCTGCTTTAGCTTTCTTCGTGCCGGGATTTCGGATCTCATGCGCCTCGTCTAGACAAAGAGACCACACTCAGAATGTGGAGAGTAACGCCAAAATGAGCTTCTACCTAGTATAAGTCGACGCCAAGAGTGCCTAAACAGTCCATAACGCTTTGTCCACTTGGTGGCTTTGCTCACATTCAACATCAGGAATAACAGCAAGCGAGTATCAAAATATGAATACATGCCTTCAGTCGATTCATGATCGTTATTGAGGATTCCGTAGGTAGTGAGCACTATATCCGTTCTGTCGAGGTCTGCCAAAGCTACATAAGATCATTGATCTGGCTCAGCAACTGATTCAAGGAAGGATATACGGATACTCACAACGATTAGCACCGTGATATATCTTGCAGGTCAATCTCTCATCAAAATGGAAGGTGCGTCGAATTTCTTCTTCCCACTGCAGGAGGATCGATTTCGGCGCAACGACACTAACCAAGTGGGGGGACACTCAGTCTATTGAACTTGTCGTACCAATTTATTAAAACATACAGAGTCGGGCCTGCAGTTTCTCCTCGTGCTATTGCACTTATTCTATCATCCTTAATGCGTACAAGTGCCTGTAAAGTTTTTCCGAGACTGTCGGATGCGATGAGCTATAGCGCGCGATGACTAGCATGTACAATGCACTTACCCCATCTCGTCCGCCACAATGCCACCATTCCGACCATCACTTTCCTGATCTGCCATCCATTTCCGGCCATAAGCTTGATGTGGCTTTAGTTTGTAGTCCGAGTACTCTAATGTCGTGTCGAGTTGTTGATAGTCATACGATCGATGTTCGCCGAATAACTCGAATACAGCCTTTTCCGGATTTGTAGAGCTGGAAGGATCTGCGGGTAGATTTCCTTGGTTGTTAGATGAGCTCAAAGAACTCAGAGGTTTAGGCTCTATACGAGGATGAATACAATGAATGTGCGCAATACGAAAAACAGAAAAGCACTTACCATATGAGGTTGATACTGGGACTGATTCTAGTTTTCGAGGCTGTTTCCTCCTAGCGGCAGGAGTATTCGGAGAACTTCTAGGTTCATTCAACTGTATTGAGCTCATTCGATCTGCGAGAGATGAGCCCGGTTCCGACTTGCGAGGGCCTGAACGGCTAACAGGTTGCGATCCTCCGAACGGAAAGTCTTCATCTTCGACTTTCTCAACCTTGACATCCGTAAACTTTGATTTCGGCTTCGAAACGTCTGAGCCTGATTGACCAGATCGTTTCTTATATGTAGCGAGTTGATTGAATGTGGCAAAGACGTTATAAAATGCATTCTCTTCTGGAGGAATAGAAACAGGATGAGGTTTCACGTCGTCCGAAAACGATTCTGAAAAAATGAGAGGCTTGGGCTGGGTGTGTCGAGATCTGGGAGACTTGAGGAAAAGTGAGCTCAGCATAAAGACAGACTCGGTAAAATACTTACGAATATATTATGATTTAGTGATTTTTCTTGGTCTTCGAGCTCGGTAACGTCTGGGTATATATTCCTACGGGCATTCAGCCTGTGTGGCGCAAGCAGATTAGGACCATCGTTATTTCAAGGTCACTCCCACACATACTGTGGTTTCATGCTTAGGGCTCGAGTATTCCTGACAGTACGAAAGAAGGATAAGAGGCTATCAAAGGTTTGAAGGTAAGGTGATGTGCGTCAAATGCCAAAGAACATGTGAAAAATGCATTGTTCTTTGTTCAAGATTCACGTTGTAGTCATTAATTGTCAAAGAACAGAGGACGCAGACCAAATCCCCGAGTCCACTGTCTAAAGAGGTAGCCTGACACTGGCTGTGGCAGGAGTCTGCACCATACGTGCAAGTCCCCAAGTGATAAGTAAATCTGAAGAGTTTACGGCTTTGACCCGTGTGACAACAACTTTTTAAGTACATGTCCATTTCCATTCATAGTCTGCCTTGGTTATCCAACATGAGCAATAAGTATCGTCTTGCACTTTCTCAGTCATTATTGATATCTGGAGAAAGGTCGCTACAGAAACTCTGGCAAGACCAAACGAATCCTTTCTGGCTACCAGACGATGTGGTTCATCTCATATTGGGATATCTCGACACTCATCAGCTCGAGCAATGTACTCATGTTTGCCGATCTTGGAGATGCATAGCTCAGCCAATGCTATTTGACCTTGTAACGGTCAATGCTGCTCCTGCTCCTCCAAGAATCATGAACTTCTTCAGTGTACATACTCGCCGCGACTTTCCCTCCTTCATACTTGCAAACCCTGGACGTGGTTTACTTTTTAGACATCTCAAACACACTACTCCGAGCAATGACGCCGCTAGTCTGTATGCAGTAATGCCATACTGCACTTTACTACGATCTTTAACGCTCTCCTGTGCTTTGGCCCCGTCCTTTCTTCAGCATGTCTCTTTACAACAATTTCCTGTGTTGAGGACGTTGATATTGACGGAAATATCAGCATTCAGAATAGTCGTGGACTGTTTTCGCTTTGTATCTGCAGAGCTATTGGAGGAGTTGTCGTTATCGTTAGCGAAGAGCTATACGGAGAGATCTCTTGATGTGCCACAGAGACAGCCTCGTCTACCAGCTATTCGAACATTCAGCCTTTTCAACGATAACGAGTCTCCCTTTGCAAGCTTCTCCCTTCTCTTGGATTATCTCTTCCCAATACTGTTACGACTTCGTCGGCTTGTAGCCCATACCATACACTTTCATTCTCCCGATATTGTTAGGCTGGTGGAGGCCAATGAGGGAACACTCAGATATCTAGACTCCTCCGAAGTTTTGGACCCTTCTGGTGCAGTCCTTGATTCTTTACTGAATCTTCTGTTAATACAATATAATATCAGATCTTCTACCCCGTTTATTATTGAATCATGGACCCTTACAAGAAATCACCCTGTGTCTACCAGTGTTACCCAACATCCTTGGCCGCTATCTCTCCGATTTAGGGACTATGTTTTTCAATCTCAACCTGGATGATTCATCGTTACGGCGGATATCCTTTGTCGTCAGTTCTACTTACGGTTTACTCGACCTCGGACAGCATAGCGACCTGTGGGCTCAACTTGCAGGGATCTTGAGCCGAGCTCCATATCTAGAAATGGTGACACTGCTGCTGGAGGTTCCTCCATGGGGGCAGTCCAGTATGTTCGTAACTAAAAACGATTTGAGCGTTCATCCAGCATTCAATGTTCTTCGGGAGGTCGGACGGGTTGAAGTTATCTATCGGCCTTCGCCAGGTCGCAAACCCTCCGTCATCCTTCCTTCAGAATTCGTTGCTAGTCTATAGGCTGTATTACAGAGTTGAACGTACGAGGTCGAGAAAGGTAGATTGCAGCTCATCATTGGTTTGGACTTGAAACTAGTCCAAAGATGTTTTTTTTTCATACGTATGCTACATACTCATGTAGGTGTTCAATACTTGATCCAATACTTGCTACTGTTATGTTTAAAGAATAATGTAAGTATGCTTTTCAAACCCGAAACAAGATGAAAATTGAAGCATAAAGCATAGTGTGCATAAGTGCATGCAAAAGTTCGAAGCAAAGCAAAAACGGTCAATTATCTAGGGATGCATCCACAAACATCTGGTTTCCCTCATGCACATTGCGTTTGTTCTCGACCGCTTTCAGCTCTTTGCGTATGACAGCATCCTCCTTCAGCCAGATAGCATTCAGTTCTTCCTCCTTAATATCTTGCGAAGCCGTGGTATTCTTCGAGCAAGCGACACCAAGACCTCTCAACACTTCATCCACCCAAATACCTGGCGCAAGTCGTACCTCTTCCGTCAACGTGCTTCTGGAACGTAAAAAGGTATTTCCGCTTTTACCAGAGGACATAGATCGTCCGAGGCACACTCTCTTTTTGGGAGATGATTGGAAAGAGCCCAAGGCAACCAGGCCGACACCCTCGAGCATTCCTAGCAAGTCCGAAAACTCGGTCCGAGATACAGGGGTAGAGATACTCGCGTCCCCGCCACGACGCAGGATATATGAGTAGAACGCATATAGATGTGGACTATCCACCACAACTGTTTTGTCGGTTGCAAGAGATTTTGAAGCATTCCTGTGCGACAAATTGGAAGAGGTACGGGAGGTCGAAAGGTCGATGCTCAGACCAGTCTCAATCCGTTTCACTGTTATAAGAACAGAGAGGAGGACCAATCGGGCTTGTAAACCCAAGCTGGCAACTTTCTGAACAATACCACTGTTGGAGGTTGTGCGGGCAGGTGTCGATAAAGATTGCGTCGACGTTTGGCGACTCGCTTGTGCTTGAGTGACTGTCTTTAAAGCAGCCAGAACGTGTGCGGGCGTTACTGAACACACAGGGCTGGCCTTGGCAAAAAAAATTTCATCATCGTCGACTTGGGTGGTCGCAGATGAGGTTACTGCAAGATCAATCGCTCCACGGAGAGCCTCAAACAGAGTCCGAACGTCTCCTGTCAGTCCCGCAACCTTCTTAGCGAGAAGGGTCAGAGTAGGCAAAGGAAAAAATCGGTTTATGTCTGCGCCGGAGTCGCTGTTTAGTTGATCTGGAGTCGTGAGAGTGCTCAAACGCGACTGCATGATCTGAAGCAGCTGTGCAGAAGTGTACGGGGAGAAATGCAGAGTCCGGAAACCATCCGAAGAAGCTGAAAGAGAGGACGTAAGTGTGTGGGTATTAGCAATCCCAATGACACACAGCTTGTCAGATTTGGCGAGATTAAAAAACGAAGAGATCGATTGAGGGTTGGAAGCAAGATGATCCATCTCATCGAGCACGAGTATGCTGTGAATAGTACTTGTGTGAGTTTAGAGACCCAGTGAACAGTCAAGGGTACGAACCATTGAGATGTCATTCCACTTAAAAGAGATTCTATAACCTCACGAGAATTGCCTTTCGTTATCCCGGATTTTCGTTTCTTTTGCAAGACACCGTCAAACTCATCGATGAGACGATCCCAAAGGGACTCAAAGTTCGTCAAAGCCATACAGTTGACGTTAATGATTCGTGTCCCATCAAGCTGGAGGGAATCAAGGATAGAGCTCATCAGAGCAGTCTTGCCACATCCAGGAGATCCAGAGATGTAGAGGCTGTGGAGCGCGTCCGTCTCGGAGTGACTTAGAAAGCCGCGAATAAATTTTAAGATGATATCGCGCTCGGTATCGCGCGCTGGCATAGAAACGTTATTGTTGCAGGTAGCACGAAGCAAAGCTCTAACTCGAGCATGAAAAGGTAGCAAGGTAAGCGGCGTGGCAGGCGGCGTGGCAAGCGTCATATTGGCGAAAGAAGTGGAGAAAGATGCATTCCTCTTGATAGCTATATGACGAGAATATCCATCAGCTACAGCAGCGGTGAGAGTATTCAAAATACATACTAGCTCGAGCAGGGGGCGGCGTAACAAAACGTTCTAAGGTAGTGCTTCTGCGGAGAGCCCGTATCGCTCGGCTACTTGGCGGAGAGGTATTGACTGGGGTAACACTCAGAGGAGGAACGTTTTCCTTGTTTCCGTCATCATCAAGCACGGGCGTCGTCGTCGCTTTGGCGCGTTTTGGGTTTGGCGATGGCCCTGGTGTCTGCAGCTGCTCAATATCTTGATCCAGCTGACGAGAACGCTTGCCAAGAAGAGATGTCTGCACCGAGAAAGAGCTTTCCAAAGCCATTGTCGTCGTGAGCAACGGTGATGAGAACTGTCAGCAGCAAGCTTAACTCCCAGGCCGAGAATCCGCCTTGAATATACGACGTGTCACGCGAGCGCGTTGATAGAGCCACGTGCTTTACACGTAATATCTTAAGCCTGAACTCACCAGGATGTTCCTCCCAATCTTGCGGACCCTTTGGGTCCTTTGGTCGATATTCTCATCCGCTTACCTGTGTCTTCAATGGCTGACCAAACTAGATCGGTTTAGAGGAGTTTTCGCTGTCCAAGAAAAACGGCCAGACAGGACGAAAGTAAAGGAGCAAAGGGCAGGATTGCTGTAGGTATTTCCCACTAAAAAGATAATAAACAGATCCTATATCCCTTCGCAATCATATTTCAGACCTCTGACAGCTTCCAACTTGATACTTCGTGAACTTTCACCGCTTGACCGTCATCGATATTCTCTCGCAAACAAGGAAGCCTATGATGCTGTATCTTCGTTCAATCGACAGGCTTATCGTATAGAGCACGTCCTCTCTCCTTACTTCAATGAAGACGAGATCAATATGTTCCGTCTGGTCCAACTCAAAACAGACACCCTCATATCTGGCTCTTCTGCATTACAGTTTTTTGACCTATCGGTCTTTGCAGATTCAGATCTTGACCTATATATCGTCAGAGACTGGGACAAGGTCACGTTAGTGTCCGGTTTCTTGACCAGTGTTGGTTATGACTACGTGCCTGGAGCAGACCAGCCACAATCTTTTCAACAAGCTTTTGAAGTTGGAAGAAATCTCGGCGATGACGATTATTCGAGCGAGGACGAATACACATCTGCCCACATCTGGGGCGTATACAGCTTCATCAGAGGGTCGGATAGGAAGAAAATACAGATCATCACATGCGAGAAAAACATAATCCGAGTCATTTTGGGATTTCACCTCAGTAAACCACACCCACATAGAACAAAATATGGATCATCACTGATGAAGTTTTTTTGATAGCTTGCGTTATGAACATTATCAGCTACACCCACGCCTATGCTCTCTATCCCTACGCTACTTTTATCGAGAAGTGTGCTGTAGAGAATGGAGCGCTCCATACGGGAGCAAGCCTACTCCGCGCCCTCAATAAATATCGCGAACGAGGATGGCACACGAGCCTCGTTCCTTCCAAGACAAATGCTCTTCGCTCCCGGTCTGAGTTTCGAGATACCGCCCGATCTGTAGGCGATTCGGCTTGCTGGGTCATTTCTTTGGCTCCGGTGCAGCACGCATATTCTGCTCATGACTTCGACAACACTCCACCAACAGTGGACCCTCTCCGCGCAAACTCTTGGTACACTATCATCACGGCCTACGGTTGGACTCGATTCGGGTTCGATGAGATAGAGTTACACCACCAGACCCAGCAGCAATATACATTCACATTCCCTTCTATATCTCGGGCTTGGAAGAATACTCTGGGTTATGCTGCTGATCATCTTGGGGAGAATGAGACCGTATTTAAATATCAACGGTTAGCTCTAAAATCACTTCGCGTAGCCATAAATTCACTGGATGCATTAGCTCAATCGAGGACCTCGTGAAGCTTACACAAACAACCTTTGACGGCGAACCTGACGAAATTCATGAACATGTTCGAAAACTTGTTTCTCAAGCCTGTGATGCTATGCCTTCGTTCATTAACTGGGGAGGCGAGCGTTTAGGACCCAGTGTCCATAGCATAATCACGTTAGTGCGACAGCTGGACATCATATTTAGCACCTTCCGTGAGAATCCATCCGTGAGCTTTTTAGTCGTACTCCTCTCCTGCGTCGACTTTATACTTGATCTTAGTGTTCGGTCACCTTCCGCATCGATTCCCGGGGTCAAATCTGGACCTGGGTTGAGCTTACGTTGCCAACCAATCACGTTAGGCGGTTGTATCCTTCGTTGAAGATGTTTCTTGGAGACCCGATGTTGAAGCATCTCACAGAGCAGAATGTCTGTATAGAGTTACGGCGTGGAATACACTTACTCGAGTCAAGCTCGACCTCGTCACATTTACTCGACAGAGAGCGGAGACGATAAAACCTTCTTGAAAAAGATGGTGCCCAAAGTTTTTACTTGCTTTTCTAATGGTCCAAAAGTGTACGTTACATACTTCATGTCTGGTTGAACTCGATACCAAAGGAAATGTCTGGAAATGTATACTCTTTTCTGTCCCTCTTGTCAACCCAAAGCTGTCTCATGTAATTTCCTTTCCGCCATCTCAATGCCATGGCACTCTTCAGCAAATACAAGTGTTCCAGAAATACAAGGTTTGCTCATCCTCAAATTCGTAGAGGAAATGCCGCTATAGTTCGAGTCATTATAATTATCCAAACATTGAAGGTGATTCATGATACTGAGTCAATATCTTCGATCCTTCAGGCGGTAGGGATATCTCTTTGTGCTGGTGATGTTGTCGTATTCGCCATCCGCGATCACGGTCACGGTCACATGATGGGTAACAGTCACCAACGCGATCCTTGGACTCCTTTCTTACTGTACTTTGGAAAATAACGAACTCTCACCCAAGATTGAATTCAACATGGAAATATCACGACTAGTGATGTCGCCGAAAAAACACCGTTCAGCGTTCAACAGAGTCTCGTGGCCATTTTTCCAGTACTTCTGCGAGTCGCATGATGTATTCCGAATCATGTATTTGATATAAAGCCTGGCATATTGGCCCTCAAGACCCTTCAAGCTATGATAAAACTCGTCACTGTGCTATTGCTGGCTCTGTACTTGAGTACACCCGGTGTACAACGCGTTTCTGCGAGGTCAGTGTCGCTTCTATTCGAGAATGATGGAGATTGGGAAGTACGTTTGATAACTCTCATCCAGCAAAGTGTTCAAATTGAAATCGTCGTAGAATCTGGATAATCGTACCAGTGCACTTTTATTTTACGACCCCGAAACACTCGACGACGCTTTCCAAGTATGTCGAGGCTTCGATGAAACTCTTTTCAACAGTAAAACTCTATCAGAGTGCGTTTATCACATTTTCTCCTCAAATTTTGGGACCGAAACCTTGCCCACAGTATCTGGAACAAGCTATCTTATCTCAAATACCAAGGCGTCTTCAATGAGCACACGAAATTCTGGGTTGCCTCCGAGTCGAATGACGGTGGCTCTATACTCGCACCTTTCACGTCCGTGTCGTCGGCATTGAATGTCAATGCAGATGACTCGCAGAAGCTTCCCTTCATCTGCTCAAACTCCGCACCTCTCACTTCCCAGGTCAACACGGATTTTCCATCCTTACCCAAGACAAACGTTACTTCAAATGAGATTGTGTTTACAGGGTTGAAGCCCATTTTCTACTCTGTTAATAACCCTCGCTAACTTTTACAGTGTTCGAGACCATCTAACGTTTCGCTTTATGGGTGTCCCATACGCTTCTCCGCCTACAGCCTCCCTGCGTTTCCGTTATCCTGAACCGTGGAAGGGCGCATATGTGAATGCTACAGGATGTGAGCCCTCATAAACGATTAGCCCGAATCAACCTAAAGAATCTGCTCAGTCCAATCGGCATGTCTGCAATTCGGATCCTTTGCCAACAATGACGCAGGTCTGAATCCATGGGGAGTTAGTGAAAATTGGTGAGCAACGTTGATCTGATGAAAGTCCTAGTTCAACTCTAACAATGCCTCCAAAGCCTGTTCCTCAACATATACACCTCATATCTCCCCTCGTCGCCCTCCAAAGCAGCTCCACTCAGACCTGTACTCTTCTGGATCCACGGAGGCGGTAACCTAAACGGTATGGGCTCTGACGAAACCTTTGACGGAGGTCCACTCGTCTCCCGAGGCGACGTGGTCCTCGTCACCATCAACTACCGACTCAACATCTTTGGCTTTCTTGGCCTCAATACCAGTGATTCCGCTATTCCGGGAAATTTTGCCATGGCTGATAAGATCGCTGCTCTACACTGGGTTCAAGAACATATTGCGGATTTCGGTGGGGATCCGGAGAAAGTCACAATTTTTGGGCAATCGGCTGGGGGATGGTCGATAGTAGACCTGTTGAAAAGCCCCAAGGCGTCAGGCCTATTTCACGCTGCGATTTCACAATCTGGAGGATCGGGTACATTCACGACTGCGGAAGCCGTTTATGAAATGGTCGGTGAGTGGTTCAAATGCTGCTTGGACGCAAATTTCAGTTAATCAACACTCAGAGCCTTATCTCACCCCTCTATGTGACCTGAAACAACAAACGGGGACAGAGCTGTTACAATGCCTGCAAGCATTACCCGCTGAGGTTCTTCTAAATATCACCAATTTCGCTGGGTCATGGAGCACAGTCTTGGATGGCGTGTACGCCCTGGATTCTGCCGTCAACCAGATGGCTTTAGGGCCGGATGCTGTGAACAGTGTACCATTCATGCTCGGCTTCATGCCCGAGGAAGGAC
This sequence comes from Lentinula boryana, assembly GCA_027886635.1. Lineage (NCBI taxonomy): Eukaryota > Fungi > Basidiomycota > Agaricomycetes > Agaricales > Omphalotaceae > Lentinula > Lentinula boryana. The sequence goes on along the minus strand of MU790851.1, from coordinate 10,033 downwards.
AGTCGTACGTTATGTTCCAACTATTTCCTAGCTTTAATGATGAGTACGTCTCCTCGGGACTGTAGTTTGTTAGGGAGTACTATATCACCCAACGCCACCGACTTCAAGCAGTCTTTACTTAACGCATTAGGCTCCACTCTCGCACAGGACGTGCTACAGTCTGGGCTTTGGACGATCAACGAAGACTTTGATGTCTGTATGTTATATTTTTTTCTGGCGGTTTCTCGTATCAAATTTCCTCAACTTCATCTCTGGTCCTCTTATACGATAGATAACGCGACTATCATCGCCTACACCGATTGGTTCCTAACTTGTCCCGCGGAGAACATGATTGCTGCCGCTTCGAAATCTACTGCTTTTCCCGCTATGTCAGTTATCTTTTGGATTGCATCCGGGTCGCTTGAACGTCTTTTTTTCAGGTACATTTATTCCATGCAGCACGCTTACGGACTTTCATTCTACGATCCCTTTGGCCTTTGCACATTTCCTGTAGGAGATCCTCAGCCGTACTACCGGTGTCACTCTGGTGATTTATACGAGGTAAGGAATGCTATTCGACAAAAGCTCACCTTCCCAGAATCCACGTTCATTTCCGTTCTTCGATTTCTTGTTTTCTATATCCATCTAATCTGTTCCTTCTCTTGTTGGAAATGTACAGGTCTTCGGAACGTACCACATCTTCTCTGAACCCCTGCGCATACCAGCTGACATTTCGTACACGGATCTCGTCCAAGATATCTGGACTGCTTTCGCTCGAACGGGAGATCCAAATCCAGACCTCGCAGACCTCGCAGCTCGAGGACCTGCGTATCAAAGCACGCTCCGGCTGCTCCAGGACACGAAGTGGGTCTGGCCCAAATACGATGAAGTGTCAATGCAGATGGCCTCTCTGGAATACCCGGAATTAATGACAATACGAGGATTGCCGGACGATTTGAACAGGAGATGTGCTGTAATAACTGCGGGGTCTCAAAATCTGGATTGAAAATAAAGAATGTGTGAGAGAGAGGAGAGAGCATGGTTCTGCGTTTGCTTTCTGTTTGTCGCGACGTTTCAGCCATATGAACCATGACGGGTGGGGCACCGCAGTATGACTATTTTCGATCAAAGGTTGTTTATGGACACTGTACCCTAGATCCAGTGTCTCGCGGTGAATCTAGTCGTTGGCCACTGAGATCACCTATCAATCTCCGCATCCTTTAGAAATGTTTGTCATTCTTCTTATTTCGAAGATCCTAAAAGGTGGTTTTTGAATCTGGCAGGGTGATGTATCAGGTGCTGACATTGAATTTGCGCAAATTAGTGGTGCGTTTGGTGATGATTTCATTTAGCTCCACAGGATGAGTGGCCTTGAGTGCCCTCTCCAGCACGGAATCAGCCTCGCTTCGTAGCTCAAATTGTTCACGACCTTGATGATTTTATTGCTCCCCTTCTATCGGGATGAGCCGAATCAAGATATCGAGAGTGTTTAAATTGCTGTGGTTAGCTTTTTGTGTGAACTACGTTCAAGAACTATGCTAACTTTACTGATTTTGTTCGTTACACTCAGCTTAATTGCCCTGAGTTTCAGAAGATTGTCGCGTCTTGACTTTCTTCGAGGACCGAAGCCGGTATCTTATCTGCTAGGTGATTTTTTCTTTGACGGTCCATACATGACAACTGACTCTGTTTTTTTTTTGTTTTGCAGGGCACGAATACGAAATTTCTCACCAAAGCGATGCAGGACAACTTGAATTCGAATGGGTGAAGAAATATGGTCCCACATTTCGTATCTTTAGCTGTTTCTCCGTAGGATAACCAACACTTTCTTTCCCAAACTTTTGAGAACTTCTTTACCACAGGAAGACGTTCTCTTGATAGCGGATCCGATGGGTTTACAACATATATTTCAATCCCAGTGTTACCCCAAAACAAGAGATATACGTCTTATTGCCGAGCGAGTATTTGGTAGAGGTCTTCTTTGGGCAACTGGTGAAAGTTCTCCATGTGTAGAGTATATACAGGCAGAACTGACAGCTTCCAGGCGAGACACACCAACGACATAGAAGAGCCCTAAATTCGGCGTTTTCTACCCAACAGTTGAAGCAGTACATGTCTTTCTTCCAGGGAATGACGTCTAAGGTGAGAATTGCGAGCGTGAATTCTACTTGCTTCGTCTCATGCATTCTCAGCTCGTAACGAAATGGAATGATCAATTGGAAGAGAACCCCGCCGTTCTTAATATAGCCCATTGGATGCCAAAAGTCACTTTAGATGTCATTGGCCAGAGTTAGTGTCATTTTATGAGCTTTCTCAATTCAAAGGACTCACCAGACTACTTGCGAAGGCGCTTTCGATTTCAATTTCGGAGTCCTCGATGGCACTGCCGAGTACAATGAACTGTATCGAACGATGAGAGATATGTTGTGCGTAAACAAATCTCTCCAATTCTCTGATGCCTGAATATTCTCATTCTGTAAATCTACCTAGCCTTGATTCAAAGTCTTCTTCCCCCCTCACGGAAATCTATACTGCTGTTCGTCGACGCCTTCCCGAACGTTTCGGTTTTCAACTGTACACAACTAAAGAAGACCGGCGATTTGCGGCTTTTCTGTCTGCAGCCCAAAGTACAGCAAGAAGCATCCTCCTTCAGAAACAAGAGGCCGAGATACTGAACCCCAATTCGGATGATAAAGATATCATCAGCGTCCTAAGTGGGTAGCTGTTTGATCATAGTTTCTTTGATTCGACTGACCTTAAGCGCTTTTAGTACGTGCGAAGTACGATGATTATAAGAAGAGGCTGAGCGAGGAGGAAATTATCTCTCAGATAGTGTGAGTCATGAATTGTTCCAAACTGACAAGATATGACAGTTACAACCCAGAACTATTATCCTGGCCGGAAACGAAACAACTTCTTCAACAATGTCTTGGATGTTGTATGAGCTGAGTAGGAACACTGAGAGTCAAGCTCGGGTACACAGAGAAATAGCTAGCTTACGAGCTCAAACAGGATATCACATTGCGCTTACTAGTACGGACTATGATTCAATGCCTTATTTCAATGCAGTCATGAAGGTAACAGATCAAAGATATATGGCTTGGTCTTCATTCACATTCCTACATATATAGGAAACCCTCCGACTGCATCCAATACTTCCAATTCTAATACGAGAGGCAGATTGCGATGACACGCTGCCACTCTCAATCGCAGTGCGAAGCAGAACTGGGAGACTTCTATCTCATGTTCCAATCCGCAAAGGACAGCGTATCCTGCTGCATTTAGGTGCATATAACCGGTGCGATGAACCATCTTCTCTCCGAGTGTGAAGGTCAGCTCACATATGTTCTCAAGATTGACTCAAGTGTGGGGCGACGATGCCGATTCGTGGAATCCCGTACGGTTTCTCACTGAAAAGAAAGATGTCATGGTCGGAGTGTACGGTAACTTGTACATGATAAGTCTAACGTTTACTATAACACAAACTCATTTCATTGCAGAGCAACTTTCAGTTGAGCATTTTCAATCGTAGTCCTATTGCATACTAACTCCTGTATAAGGTGGTGGCATTAGGTCTTGCATTGGGTATGTTTTTTTTTTCGCTCGAGCAAGAAAACACATGTTCATTGCTACTTCACTCTACTTCAAAAATTCGCCCTCAGTTGGCAATTTGCGTGAGCTTCGTTCGATGCATCTTATGTCTAGTAATACTGAGGCCAATCTTTACTTGGATTAGAGTTATGGAACTTCAAGTCATGCTATTCGAACTTATTGAATCTTTCGAATTTTCTTTGCCGTCGGAAGGAGTGGATATCCAAAGAATACCCAGTATCCTTATGGTGCCAATGATTCGCGGAAAGCCGGAGCTAGGGGTACAACTTCCATTGCAGGTGAAACAGCGTATCCAACAATAGGATGTGACATTATGAGAAAAGAGGGATGACAATCGATGATATTTGCTCTCGGTATATTATTTAGTGCAAGGAATGAGCAAAACAAGCTTCCATACTACTAGCATGCATTCAGTTACAGCCTGAGCCCTTTCGCACTGTTAGCAAAATCATATCTGCTGCCTTCTCCGCTACTCCATACAAACCCAATGTAGGATGCGGAAACATGCTTGACAGAAGGATAGAGGCATCTGCTATTCGGAGATTCGTTGTCCCTGAATCGGTGTCAATCTCCAGCGCATTCAGATTCCGGAGTAATTCGAACACTGGCAAAGAGACACCGTAAACCAAGAGCTCAGGAGAGACAATACCACCTAGCTCCTTCGGCATCATGGAGTTGCTCCCCACAAAATGAATGTCAGAGACATATCTGCAAAGAAGACATGAGGCGCATGGCCTGCCACTGGCATCAGTGTACTATGTGAAGACCCACGTGTCAAGGACCCACTTCCTCACCTCCTCTTCTGCAGCATTCACTCTAAGAACACCCGCCTCGTCCAATGCATTCTTAGTGATCAAATCACTGAATGGTGGTGTTACTGCAATCTTGCGCGCAGCAGCGACAGCGACATGCATGTCGACCTCTGAAGTGAGATACAGAACCAGGTGTAAAGAAAATCTCTATGAAAGGATCTGCGAGGCGGGCTGTTGTCAAACTACAAAAACCCTCGAAGCATATACATACGGTCAATCTGATATGCGTCAGCTTGAGCAACTAGAGATTCTGGATTCACGACGCCGCTGACTGATATGGCATATCCAGAGGTATTGTGTAAGAGGTTCTCCATTGCATGAGCATCTTGAGGTACAGGATGATTAAGGACAAGATTATAGAATGCTGAACTTCTTTAGCAAGACATTAACTTAACGGACCTTCTAGCCCTAAAGTATCTTGAGCAGTAAATTGAGCAACCACGATTCCTGTTAACACATCAGTGCCGGCAGTAATATTTGTACTGTTTGCAGAAAGAGCGAGAGGAAATAATGCATTCAATGTATAGATCAATATGGTCCTGGAGGCTGAACAGCAGCAAAATCACGACCTCGAATCATCTTCATAGGCTTGATATGGGCTTTATTGAGAGCGAGCCTGTTCAAAATAAACCAATATCCTAAAGCAAGTTGACTGTGAAACAGGTTATCACTCATATCGGTACGGTGACGGTTCCTCTATCCGTGTCATCCTTCAACCTTTGTGGCAGGGTTGTTCATTATCCTTGAAGTCTCCATGGGTGGCCCCACTTCGCTTAGTTCCAGGAACTTAACGTCGGACTATTCCAAAATGCCAAACTGGTATATGTTGAGAGTAGGATTTAGTAAGTCATACTGAGATCTGCCAATATTCAACATTTGAGTTGCAGAAGCATCAGCAAAACCTGGGTTTTGCTCCCAGAGCTGATAGCACGAAAGGACACCATTTATACTTGACAGAGCTGGAGACCTCTGGACAGAGCCAACTCAATTCTTGACAGCTCTTGACAGTGCTATACAGCGTCAATTAAATCCGCACAGCACTGTACAGTGCTAATTTAGTACCATACAGCGTCAGTTCAATATGTTCAATTCAGTACTGTATACTAAACTCACGTCATTGAAACGGTTCCACTTCACATGTGACTGGGCATGACCCGAGATACTACTGAGGACAGTTCCAGTATTTTTGAGAAACGCTGGCCGGTATTTTACATATATACTGTGCATTGATTTATCTATGTATCTACTGTGTAGTATTACACTGAAATTATGCAGCGGAGGAAGAGCAAGGGTCAGATTTATCCAAGGCATACCAGAGCTCCTTTTCCCAGTATTTGTTCAGCAATAGACGAGGGGCATAAGTCATTACATTAGTGGGAGAGAGGTGTGAGTCAGCCTTGCCTTGGAGGTAGGGAGCTAAATTGACTTGGGCTCGGAATTGAGAGATTGGTACAATATCACCGAATGGGGTTCCGTTCATTCGCAGAGCTTTTTTGAGGACATAGCAGCCTGAAGCATAGTCAGGATAGTAGGGCTTCCAAGCCTGGTAACAAGGCAAGTGTGTATACTTAGCTGGTGGAGGAGGCTGATTGACAACATCATATCGCTCACAGTATGCGAGGAATTCGTCCGTTCGGGGATGATGGTAGGTTGAGTAGCGGCCATATGCAGGAGCAAATACCACCTTGACAATAGCGACAGCGTGACCTAGAAAGAATATAAGTGAATATGCCACAGAGCAAGAGGAAAGTAAGTAAACCTTCCAATGAGCTTCGAGGCCATATCTTTTTGGCATCTATGTTGAAGACCACACAGTCGCTCCGTCCAAATTTGTACTCAGATCCAGGTGGAGCTGCGAAGATGGTATGGGTTTCATTCGGAAGGTGGATGTTATGATACTGCCTTCCTTGGATGCTCAGTTTTGACCACACCTTGACTCTGAACGGCGCGTGCAGTGTGGAGACATCTCTTGGAGTCCTTTGTCCACCGATGGAAAAGATGTGAGTTCCAGTGTTCGCTCGATCCAGGTAGTTGAGGACTGCTCCAAAAAAGTCTGGTAGATTGAAAGTCCTCTGGACATCGTCAAGAGAGAGGGTTTTCAGATCTGGGTCCCGGAGAAGATGAAATGCGGTGTGGTCCCCATTTGTAAAAGTTGGTAATGGACTGGGAGTGTTCGGGTCAGTTCGAAGATCTGCTGCTAGCAGAAAAAAATCCTTTTTTGGACGGATGGAGCCCAACACCTTCAATGATACAGGAACAATGTTTGACACAAGAGCCGATGTGGTAGCGACCAAGGAGGGAGCAGCACCTGTCATTCCTTCTCTACTCCCTGCATCTCCATCCTCGGGCTCTGTTGTCAATCTGAATTCAACATTCACATCCTTCATGGCAGTCATGAGATCAAAATTTCGCATACAAGAGTGAAGGTCTAGATGCCGACAAATTTGAATTTCATAATTCTGACCGTTTCCTGCACGCGCAGGAAGTTTGACCAATGTGATATGTGCACGCTCGCTCTTGTTGGCATCCCACTGGATGATGGGACCGGAAGCCTTGATGCTGGGAAACACACTCTGCATGAACTCGAGTTTAGGTATCTCCCATGTTTTTAACAGCTCGCCTTTGGAATTCAGTCGACCCCGAAGCTGTATGACCTCATCCTTGACTTCATGAAACTCATCAAGAGCTAACTGAACACGGGCAGCAGTGGCGTTGTTGAAGCGAGGTGCATGGCCTGCATATCGAAAATCACAAAGTGCACGAATGGCTGTGAGGAATTTGTTGGATGTAGCACCTGCGGTGCGCAAGACAATATAGCGCTGTATCTCCCTTTGATCCCGGCCCGTGACCTGTCTGAGTTGTGAAATCCCTTCCGGAAAGCTACGGAACCCTTGTTTCTTTGTAATGAGGCTGTACCAAAAATCGATTTCCTCAGCGCCAACAACGTTGATGCACCACTGCATGTCATGATCGAAGAAGAATTTATGCCAGTAGTGTAGAATCTCGGGAAGGAGGAACTCGCCTGGGTCAGATGAAGGCCAATTACGCCAGCATGGATCAATGACGCCATTCATACGGCCCTTCCGAGCCCATCGCTGAAATGTCCTGATGTTGTTTGGGTCGGTTCTGGCGGTAAGCTGGTCAATCATGGCCAAAGTTGAGTTTCCAGTTCGGGTGGGATGCCGGAATGAGTTGCCGTAGTCCTTGTAGATGGCAGTGGTATAGGGAGAAGTTTTACCTCCTCCGCCTATGCAGCTAATGAGCGAGGCCTCTGGTGTATCAACAATCCATGCGGCGCAGGGAGTATGACAGCGCCTGACTTGTCCAACAGGGTCAGTCATCAAATGACCTATAGAAGCTGCGACTTTCAGTGGACGCAGTACAATATCCAAGCTCCGGTGGAAGAGCCGGTTTTCCAAGATTCCCCGTACATCTTGAGATTTTTCCCTAAAGACAGGAATGGGAAGGAGAGCCAGTAGCTGCAGCAAATGATGTCCGGCCTTGGACAACATTTCGGTCTTTATGTTGGCTAAACTGATAAGAAGCGGATGAGCGCATCGATTACGGACCATGATTGATATGTTGGTTTTATCAGATGAAAGTATTGTACCCAGAAGAGTACGGCCTGGTGGAAGCTCCGACTGGATATACAAATGAAGTTGAGTCAATGCTATATAAGGACAGACTGAGGTACTGACCTGCAGCCTCCATGCGCGATCACTTGACAGCCAGGAGTCATAAACTCTAGTCGTCCTTGCAGCTGTTTCGAAGATCTGAAGTGGGGTAAAGGTTATATGATCATGGATGAGGGGGCTCTTGAGTAAATCCTGCAGAACCTCCATCGCATCCCGATAGAACAGATAGACTGGCTTCTTTGTGGGGTATCGAATATCCATGGTAAGTTTCTTTGATTTCCACCGAGCAACAGGCGGAAGCAGTTCCATGCGAGCCTTGAGCTCCTTTGCAGTTTGGAAAGAAAGGTGGTGTTTTTTCGTCTGGGGATATTCAGATAAGTAGTAATTCCATTGAGCGAATTTCAACATACCAACTCCAATTTGAGATATTCGTCAATCTGGCTCATGGATAGATCTGAGTTCAGTAGCCAGCTAGCTAATTGCCATTCATTGCGATTTGCCATTGGGTAGTATAAGTTGGTCTGCCTCTCAGTAGCGAATCTATCATCGTTGAATTCATCCAAAGCCATCTGTCCAATGAATTCTATGTGAGCTGCCTCTGGAAAGTGATGTGTGAGGCCTAAGGGGTCTGTTGCCACGCCTGAACGACTACCAACATGACTGTCCAGACTCGAAGAACCATCCATAGCAACAACATCCTCATCTCCATCTATATCGTGGTCCAATACGGGCTGTGGCAGCAAAGAAGAAGGTGCCGAGGGAAAGGTTGTCCGAGCCGCAAGCATTTCATGAATATTCATGAATCTTTTTTTCCAGCATTGAGTCTGAGTGATATGGGATTTAAGCCCTTTTTCGGTTCTAAAGCATTTGCCACAGTGCCGACAGTTAAAAAGAGATTTGGGGCGGTGGCGGGAAAACATGAACAAGGTCAGATAGATAGGCGCTCTATCTCGTTCACAGTTTCACACATTGCTCTTTTTTTCTTTTTTTTGGAGGTGCATTTTGCACATCGCTGCTGCACTCAGCATCAACCCGTGGTTTTTGGTCTGAACACCAACCCACTTTTGAGGACTGTTGTCGTGGTAGCTTAGCCTACTAAGGGTAGCGTGACATGAGAGGGATAAGATAGTGAATAAACTTAGCTTTAGAGATCTTAATCGCGCACAATGTAACAGTGTCAGGCTGTGAGTTAAGGTCTTCCAAGAGGGAAAGTCCTTGTTACAGGTTTTGTAGGTAGGTTTATACATGTAGTGTTTCAGGAATGATATGGTACAGGGACAAGGTCCACGGCGTCCGTACTCTGGACAAGGTGATAGGGGTTTACTGCAGCGGTGGTCCAGAGTGAGGTTCAGGAGTAGGAATAAGGGAAGGGTGGAATTAGATAGATTGTCGTGGCAACCGTGTATCATAGAAAAGTAGTTGGGGCTGAAGCTGTGATTATGGTGTCTATGGTCTCCAATCTATGCGTGCTCAGCTACTGAGGGAGAGGGAAGAAAGAGAGAGGAACAATGTGAGCAGTACTTGGGAGCAAACAAGATGTATTGTTTGGTCACCTGTGCTCTCTCGCAAGGAAACCCATAAGGGACACCAAGCTCAAGCCAGAACAAGATGATAGGGTAAGGGGTACATAAGAGTGGGTGAAAAAAACAGAGACGCTCGCTATCGAGCTCTAAGTGAGAGATATCAAAGTGAGAGGATACAGGAGAAAACATATGGATGAAGTGACACCTTAAAAGTGTAGGAGAAGAAAGAAAGGTCAAAGCAGACAAAGGGCATAGATCAAAGGATTGAGCACAAAGACTTGATCGGCGGCTCGTCGCATAGACCAACGTCAACTGGCTTTGGCTGGTACACCAACAAAGTCAGAGATGGTGTCATGACGATATGAGATGGAGCTGACAGGTGACTCTCTGCTAGAAAGCAGTAGAAACAAGTTCCTGGGTGCCAAGGAGCATCCAGGAGCCCATAGCATGACTATGGTATAGGGATAGACAA
>MU790850.1:0-26704 GCA_027886635.1 Lentinula boryana | reverse complement strand
TATAAGGTAGCGTACCTCGTAGAGTAGTCTCTATCTCTGATCTCGTCTATTCTCCTCGGTAGCTAGACAAGTATTAGGAGGTCTCCATCCTCTACTGCTATACATCCTTTTTTGATCTTTTATTGTTGTGTGACGCCTGGCCTCTTGTGAGCTAGCGAGTCGCTGACAAGATTGTCACTTCTCAAGGGTGGTGACATGCATTGAGGAGAAATTCAGAGTGATGCAGAAAGTAACAGAGGCTGCTAAGGGTACAACAAGTCAGAAAAACATGTAAGAATAGCTAGGTTGCATACCAGAGGGTTCAAAGTCAGGAAATGTGGTGACTCATAAACACTCTCTGCTGAATGAGTACCAAGAGGGAAATAAAACATGGAGCAAAATGAACAAGACAGCTATGTAGCCAAACACCTGAGTTAAAGAGGGGCAGGCAGCCTGCATGGCACTCAGAGTGTACCTGACCAACTCAGGCATTGATGAGAAAGACTGGAGTCTGAGGTGCACAGAGCATACTGTATGTTGTCTGTAAGTAGGGAGAGGATATCATAAGCTGAGTTATCTTACCTTGCTAATTGGACTTTGGTAAACATAGATTTTGAATCAATCAAAGAATAGCCAGAGTACTAGGATATATAGACAGTAGATTAATTTTTGGTTGATACTCAGACAGAAATCTGTTGTCTAGATATATTACTCTGCAATCCATCATCACCTGAATTGGAATGTCTTATAGAATTTGTATGCATCGGGGCCCTTTATCTGAGATGCAAGAGACTATATCATGGTACTGTCAACATCATACAGATGAGCAACCCATGACCACGTGTCACATTCTGCGCTTCAACCGGCTTGCAGTTCAGTTATATATGATCTTTTCCTCGTCGCAAATTTCTTGCGGCTCTTCCTCATAGCTCCGATGGAGAGTATGATGGGAGGAATGTCTCAAAGAGGGACTACTTTCGGCTCTGACCCAACATTACGTAGGAGCCGACAATTGAATCTACGAGGCCCCGCTGGACAACTGGTGCAGGATTTAGGCTCCTCAGGATTCGCGTCGAACCGCTCAGAAAGCTCCAGTAAACTTTCTGCCGGCACCCGGAGGTACGAGGGACGCGTCGAACGCGGTTCTTCCCCCGGTCAACGGAAGAAGATAGTCGAAATTTCTGACGAAGACTCCGAGTCAGACGAGCTTGATTTTCTATCAAGAGCGAGCTCGGATAACGAATCCGACAAAGGGCCCTTGAAGCCCATAACTACCTCTCAACCTTCCTCTCATGATCCAGAACACCAACAGACCAAAAGTGACGTATTGAGAAGGTTGAAATTCAACAAGAACAAGTTTGAAAACGATAATGCTATCCCTTCCAAGTCGCGCATGTCAAGCTCCAATATCCTGGGACCAAAGAGCCCGAATCTCTCTGGCAAATCCCGTCTTCTTCCTTCTACAAAACACTCGTCACAATCATCATCGCAATCGCGTGAATCTTTCCAGTCTTCGCATAAAGCTTCTAGCAAGCCTAGCATGGAAAATGTCAACACCAGGCGAGTAAGGAGGGTGATTGGAGGCGATAAGTCATCGGAGGAAGGTGGAAATGGCACTGACTTCGTTCGCGGAACTGAAGGAAAGCAGAAGGAATCGGAAATAATCATGTCTGCCGAACCTTTTCCATCGAAGAACGAAAGACCCAGACCCAAACCACTTCCAGTAAAACCTTTGTCGTCCAAGTCCGCAGTTTCGGCCCTTCTCAAACCGCCCGCTGGTAAATTGCGACCCGCGCCTCCCGCCGAATTTCCAGTCTCAGCCTCACCAGCGAACACACCCAAACATAACTTGAATAATCTCCTGTCTGGACCTCGCATCTTTCCCATTCCTGCTTCACCCGACACTCCAAAGAATCATCCCAGTGTTCAACCTGCCGCCTTCCCGTTGTCTCCCAATGCTTCTCAACAGAAGAAACTGGCGTCCAAAGGGCATCGACTAAATGATTCGGTGGGCGACGAGAACGACAACGATGACAAACGTCAATCACAGTTGAGGACAAAGAGTAAGAAAGGCATCACTGTCCCAGCAGCCGCGCCTTTTCCTTTGGATTGTTCGCAGTCCACTTCCAGAATGGACAAGCATGCTGGGAAACGCGCCTCGAATGCGTCTTCTCAATATGATGTTAGTCCATTGAAAAGACAACGCCTAGATGATCATGTGTATGTTGTGCCATGGATCAGCCTTGTACTCTCGATGTTCTGATCTTCAACGGCTAGGGTATCTTCTTCTCAAAGCCTTCATGACAGCGACGATAGTGATCATGATGATTACTGTACGTCTACTGCCCGCTCTATCTACTTACTGATCGTTCTGAATATACTCACTAGTCTACAATCCATTGGTCGACGCCAACACATTATGCCCGTACTGCGACGAATCTCTTCCTTCTTCACCCACACCGCATCTAAAACACCTCCTCGCTACCACCGCCAAAAAGTCAGTTCGTGCTCCAAGGCCGACAAATCCCATGGGCCGCAAGGCCGCTGTCAGCGTCTTCATCAATGTCTGCCAGCGCCATCGGTTCGAGAGCAAGATTCTGCCCGAGGCAGAAGCAAAAGGCTGGCCAAAGTCAATTGAATGGAATTTAATTCACGATAGGGTAATGAGGATGAGAAACCATCTAGAGGCGCTTATGGAGAATTCGTTCTTTGGGGATACGAAGGGTGACAGTGATGATGATGATAGTGATGTTCATGAAGGTGGTTCGCAACGAATGCGGGTTAGAGATAAATGTTTTTTCTGGAAAGAAGTCATGAAAGAGGTTAAGGAGAAGGGAACGCGTGCCGCTGCGAATGTCAAAAGTCAATTTGCGAACTTTCAGAATGCCCAGCCTGGATAGTGAGTGTCGTGTTCTCGGTCAAAAATCTGTGTACTTTTCGTGCTGATATGTTCCTTCTCATATTTTTCTAGCTACGGTGAACTCGGTTCAATTCTCATCCACCAATCTCTCTGCGAACTTTTCCCTCCAGAAACCACGCATCCCGATTTGGTCTCTCCCCTGAGCCCCAAGGAATTCATCAATCGAGTCTTACTTCCCGAGGTAGCCCTGCGCCTCATCATGGAAGATAAATTTCTTTCCGGCTCTTCTGGCGCTAGAAAATCACTCGAAATCCTACGAGACAGTACGACGTATGGTGTCGCAATGTTCCCGGAAGACACAGGTGAACGAGGGAAGGTGACCAGCCCAAAAGAGCAAAAAGGGAAGAGCAAAGGTAAAAGGAAAGGGAAAGAGAGTCATCAGTTAGAAGACGTGGATAACGAAAAGACTATAGAGATGAACGTTGCGGATAAAATGGTTAGAGAGAAAGCTCGAAGGCGTAGATTGGAGCTTGAGAAGGAGGATGAGTATGAGCAGGAAGAATTGAGACAACTAGAGCAAGCTGCGAAACACAGTCGTCGCAAAGGCAAAAGTAAACAAAAAGAGAAGGAGTCTGAACTCCTCGCTCTGGCGTCGTCCTCGCAGAAACCCAAGCCTAAACCGAGGCCTAAACCGAAAGCGATCCAGAAAAGCGCAAGCTCCTCTCTTGTTACCACGAATTTCGAATCCGGGTCTGAGGACGTACCAGTCTTCTCGGATAACGACTTCTATATTAACGAGTCTGATGTTGATAATGCGCTCGCGGATTGGGCTGTAGATGATTTCGAAAACGGTGCTTTCGTTTCGACGAAAGACAATGGCTTATCTATACCCAGTTCTATTTCCGGTCTTTCCACTGCCTCCAAACTACGTACGGCTGAACTCCCGCCTCCGTCGTCGTCATTGAAGCCTAATAGCGCCCGGAGTACGAGTACCTCGAATGACGATGCCATGGACATTACCTGTTCCTCGGCAGAAGACGCCGATTCCATTATTCAAACTCGAAAAGCTCGCAAGCTAACTACCAGGAAGGCTAAGAAAATGCCCACTAGAAATAGATCATCGAGTACTGAAATGTTTTCGCCTGATGCTAGACCTGTTACGATACCCCCACGACTGCCCCTGTCCTCATTCGACATGGATGATACGCCCAAGGCTAGTAGACCTCAGCCGTCGCTGTTCTCTTCTTCAGTGTCTTCGACGTCGTTTGCTAGTCACAATGGCGATAGGAATATTGAAAAAAGCGAACGGAAAACTACCTATGAAGACACAGACCCAGAACTTGACCATTGGAACAACGATCCCGGTAGTGCACCTCTTGCTTATATACGGTCACGGTCAAAACCGACAGTCCCGTCGTGAGTTATTTTGCGAGACTTTTTGCATGCGTCAGTCGCTCAAACACCTCATATTAGACTGGACACTAAAAGAAAAAAGAATCGTGAAGAGAGGTCCAAGAACAATAATCAGTCGAATGTCAAACGGACGGACTCGATGCGCTCGGATTCTCGCTGGTTACTGTCGGATGGAAGCAACTACTGATGAGTGGTGATATCATACATAACTAACGTCAGCTATTTCCTTGTACACCTCTGTAACTCTGCAAAGAGTATAATATATATAAGTAAGTGGTTTCATTCGAAATTCTAGGTAGGTTACTTAGAGTAAACGGTTCTCAATGTGTGTTACAGATCGTTATATGAAAACCCCCTGCAGCCGAACGGCCCTAAATATAATGTAATGGATGTGGGTCCCTGAGGGGCGTTCTACGGTGGCGACTATCCCTGGAAATAAGTACTTTTCTGACTATTAACCATACATAGAGAATCCAGCCTCCCGTTATCTCATGAGTTATATACTCGCTGTTGTTTCAACTGCAGTTGCCACTCTTCTCACATCGTACTACTACTATCCTCAGTTGAAGGATTCACGAATTCGTGCACAGGTGAGTATCGAGTTTTTTTTCTTTCATTAATCCGCTCCCAACGCCTTCATAGCTTCCTTTGGATATTGAGACTTGGAGATATCCAGGTAAAAGTCATGAAGCGGAAGAACGAATCTGGAATGTCTTTGACCCGATACTTGCTCGTCATGGTCTAGTATCGTGGCCATGGGGGGGACACAGTTCGTTAAAGACACCGGACGGTGAATATCCACGACCCAATGGTTACAACGAGCTCTTTGACGAGTCGAGGTCGATAAAGCTCGCGAACCTGGAGAGGTGGTTCTACTGGGTGAGTGCTTTATCGGACATATAGCTTGCGGCATTGACAGTCATCCTAGAATCCCCTCAATCGCGCTATCAGAACCAAGGAAGGCCAGGACGTGGTCTGCCGCGTCATCGTTGTCAAAGGAGAAGGCGTCAACGCCCTCAATTCTCTAAGACGAATTTCCACCGGTCTGAACTCACTCGTGTCTCGCAACCATGCCTTGCCGATGTTACGAGAATTTACTTTTCAAGATATCGTTTGTGGTATCTTTCCGATGTCTGGAAGCTCCTTCGGTGAGCTTTTTGGGCCTATCAGTCATGACCGGTGCGAAGCTAGTGTGGGTGACACACTGGACCTTTTCATTCAAGCATTCGAGGCAAACATTCCATTCTTCCCCTCTCCTTATCTGGTCTCACAACTTCTTACTAGGCACTCGCATTCATACATGAGAAAGGTGTTGCCCATCGAGTCTGTCCTAATACCTGTACATTCTTTGAAACTCTGACCTTTGGAGTACAGGATGCATTCTTCCATAACTACCTCGTACAATGGGATCCCGAATCGCTGAAACATCAACATGTCCGACTTACCCGTCCACGTCTTTACCTCATTGATTTCGAAACAGCTCTCTGCTTTCCTGAGGATTCTCTATACGACGATTGTACCTGTACAGGCTTACCATTCGGCGATATCGATGATTATGCCCTACCTACTCCTCCAGGAGTGGCGGAAGGAAAACCTTACAATGCCTTTTATCTCGATTTTTGGCAGTTGTGCTATCATTTAGCGTTTCTGCAGGTACGGACTTGAGCCTGTGGTTACCTTCTTCTTGATGACACCCGTCCTTCAGACTGGCATCCCAGAACTTGACGAATTGCTGTTGGGGTTGGTGAATACGGGGACTGCTGCTGCTGGCCTGGATGCACTGTCAGAGAGGCTGGGACTGATACCGCCCGTCCAGCTCCATGTTCGGCCAATGTACCGCGAGGTAGTTAATGGCCACACATTTTATCCCAGACGACCCTAATTCATACGGAGTAAGCATTCTATGTAATAGTAATGTCCTCTTTTTTTGCTGATTGTTATCGTTCTCAAGACTTACTAGGGCTACCTGGGCCACTTCGGTACTCAGTACCACTGACATGGATATGTTTTCAACTGACGATGACGAGCATGCGCAAGGTTAAGCTGAAGCTAGGGTAGTAGTAGTGTGGATAGGCAGTCGTTTCATTCATCAAAAAGATGATTTGATTATCGCTCGCAACAATATATGCCTTGTACAGCACGTCACTGTGTGGGAGTCCTCCTTGTGGGATATGTATTCCTAGCGAATGGCGTCTCGAAATTCGGTGATTGTTCATACTTGGTTCATACTCAACAAACTCTTCACTGTCACTCCGATGCTAGGGATATTTCTGATGATTTAGTCTTCAGAAAACGGCAGATGATTACTGTACGTTTATATCTCATCCCCACTCACTGATAGTTCTGAATAAACTCATGAGTCTACAATCCATTGGCCGACGCCGACACATTATGCCCGTATTGCGACGAACCTATTCTTTCCTCACCCACACCGCATCTCAAACACCTCCTCGCTACCACCGCCCAAAAAGGTTAGTTCGTGCTCCAAGGCCGACGAATCCCATAGTCCGCAAGCCCGCTTTCACCATCTTCATTAATGTTTGCCAGCGCCATCGGTTCGAGAGCAAGATTCTGCCCGAGGCAGAAGCAAAACGCTGGCCAAAGTGATAACGCACTCACGGATTGAGCTGTAGATGATTTCACAGCCTACAATTCCTTTCATTTCGACGGAACACAATCGCTTATCTCACCCCAATTCTACTTCCGGTCTTTCACTTTCTCTAAACAACGTGCGAATGAACTCCCGCCTCCGTCGTCGTCGTTGAATCCTGGAGTACGAGTACCTCGAACGACAACACCATGGACATCACCTGTTCCTCTGCAGAAGACCCCGATTCCAATATTCAAACTCGGATACCAGGAAGGCTAATAGACCTCAGCCGTTGCTGTTCTCTTTTTCTGTCCTCGATGTCGTCTTCTACTCGCAACAGCGATAGGAGTATTTAAGAAGCAAACGGAATACTGCCTATGAAGACACAAACCTAGAAATTGACCATTAGGACGACGATCCCGAAAGTGCGCCTCTTGTTTATATACGGTCACGGTCAAAACGGACAGTCCAGACGTGAGTTATTTGCGAGGCCTTTTGCATGCGTCAGTCATTCAAACACCTCATGTTGGAGTGGACACTAAAAGAAAAAAGAGTTATGAAGAGAAGTCAAAGAATAATACTCAGTCGGCTGTCAAATGGACGGAATCGATGCGCTCGGATTCTCGCTGGTTACTGTCCGATGGAAGCAACTTGTGATGAGTCGTGATATCATACACAACTAACGATATATGAATTTGGACTCATTCAAGCATGTGTGCTGCAAAGAACAAGGCAGGTTATATCCACTCAATTTCCTACCATACAGCATTCCACTATCCAGGACCATAATGAACCCAAAAACTTCTTCCTCTTCTGAGGTTCAATCCGATCTCATCACTCTAAAAACAATACCTACCTAGACCACTGCAAGCCGCAACGGCGCATCCTACAACGTAGCAAAAAAAAAACGGATCCGGACAACCTGAACGTAGGACAGATCCGACTTACTGCTCAGAAAGGATGGCGAGATCACCTGTTTCGATTTATTCAAAACGACATTCGGTTTCGGGAGGCACAACCGAAAGTCCTTGTGCTAACTGACTTGTTATCAGCCGCTATCGTTGTGTTGAGAAGCATTGCGGATGTTCCATCCTTCAATTCGATGAGAATATTCGTCGAAAAAGGGATAATCCAAGGTCCAGGTGACTCTCAAGAATTCGTTCGTATACGGAATCGTGAAGACCTCAGAAAGATAAGAAATTGTTGTCCGTTGATTGCGCTGCATTCCGAATTGAAGTAGATAAGGACCCTTAGTACATACACATCTGTCCAGGCGCAATGAACATCGTCGTCGTACTTACCAGGGAGGTATACATAGGACCCATAGCCATCATTATTCTTTCACCTCAACTTCCGAGTTTCTTTCGGGACGGTCTTCCCAATCAGGTTACTGGCAAAGGGACAGTAATTGTTATCTCTATACTACTTGGATTGGCCTTCGTCAGGTACTGTCAGATACCAGTTCCGACCTTCGTTCGCGACCAGATTCATTGAAAATTTCAATTTCACGTTCAGGATTGAAGCAGCAGGATAATCGCGGTGCCAGCAGCTCATCTGGGATTTCCGCTTTCATACAACATATAGCGGACTTTTACCGACAATGCATACTTGAAAATTTTCTGGAATTCAAACTCTATTCAATTATTATGGCGTTTCCTCTCCTCCTACAATGGTAGAGTAATAGTCTATTCTCCTGTCATCATCAAACTGACGATGTGGTCTTTAGACTCGCGATATAGACAGTACGTACGATCGGATATATGTCCGAATCATACTACCAGATCGACAATTCATTACCTTTCATAAGGCCCATCTTCTAGGTATAGAACTCAAAATAGCGGTGAGTTGTCTTCCTGCAGTGACACCGCTAACTCGGAATAATCCTGTTCCTTGGAGCCATCAAGTTTGCTGGACATTCATATTTTTTTTGAGATTCCTGCGTCGCATGGTACTCCTTTGCCACCTGTCGCAAGGAACACTCCAGCGAATTTTCGAATTAGATTTGCCGTTTGTGAACCAAGGTTTTCGGATATAAAGGCGATATGGATTGGTTTAGACAATCAAAGCGAGCTCTCTAGGCAGTCTCGATCCCTCCCTACACCCAGTTTTTTTGCGATGAAGCTCTCTACCGTTCTATCTGGCACTGTTCTTATTTTTGCGCCCTTGACGTGGACACTCCCTCCTCGAGGCTTGTCCAATCGTGGGTCAAAGCGGCACTCAAATCCCTCCTTTCGCATTGAAGAACCTGATACGGCAAGCAACTCGGCCAATGCTACCATCCAATACAGCGGAAACTGGTCTGGCGCCGTTCTGGTTTCGCCTCCCTCTGGCGAGATATTCAATAGCGCCATAGGCACCTTCACAGTCCCATCATTGCCTCCCGCTGGCAGTAATGGTGCTGCTGCTGCTGCGTGGGTTGGTATTGACGGTGATACGTTCGCCACCGCTATCTTACAAGCTGGCGTTTACTTTAGCGTCAGTGGGGATACCGTGCAATATGGAGCTTGGTATGCTGATTCTTCCCCTGCTGAACACAACATGAATGACAATGATGTTTTATACAAGGTATGAATGGTGGCCCGGTAAGCTGTTATGTTCTTTCTATTGAGCGTGGTCTCATTTTTGTTCTTTCAATGAGACTATGCTACTGATATTGACACGGGCGATTTCCCTGTCTCTGCTGGGGATGTGATCACCGTCAACATTGAGGCCACAAGTAACAGTGAAGGTACTGTTACCTTGATCAATGAATCTGCCGGAATGAACTTTGCCATTAACCTCACTTCACCCACAAAATTGGTATGTGCTCCGCATAGCTCTAGAATGTATGGTACTATGTGTTTCTCCATGAACAGTCCTACCTCGGTGGTCAAAATGCTGAATGGATCATTGAAGATTACACACAAAATGGTGGACTCGTCCCACTTGCGAATTGGGGCACTGTCACTTTTGTGAATGCTTCAGCTTCGACTTCAGCGAACAACAAGCTTGGCCTCGGGGATGCCACCATCTTTGACATCGAGCAATATAACAACATCATGACCTCTGTCACAATTGATAGTGACTCTTCCGTATCGATTTCCTATGCATGACATTAGGAGTCGAAGTAGTGCCTACCCTATATATAAGTGACCAATATTTGCAGGTACTACAAAATGAATATTAGAAAGTTAGATACAATTTCAAGCTGATCAAGGGCAACTTTTGCGAAAGATCATTGAGAGTTCAAATGAAACTTGTCTTTAGCTTCTACTTACCGCCTCCTCCCTTTACCCTCGGAGCTCGGGATTGAAGCCATTACTAAAACCCAATCATCGGAGGCAACTCGAGATTCAATGCGGCCATCACCTCGTAGCACGTAACAGCGCGACGAGATGAGTCCCCCATCCCGTTGTATTTCGAAAGCACTTTTGCCAATCATCAACCCCCACCGTTTGTCACATACTACTCTATCCTTGGCTCTTTACAAAGTTTTCTAAGGTACAGAGACCTTTCTTACCCGAACAAAAAAACTCTCTAAAAGGCCGCATAGCATCGTTCATCAGGATTCGAACGAAGCTCTTCAACTCGCTAGAGCCAATTTGTCGGTCACCGAGTTCTGTCCGCTGGCATAGGATCTTCTCTACGACCGTTCTAACATTCTACCCGCAAAATGTGTCAGTTGACTAGTAACCCATGTCCCCGATGCCCAGGCATAAGAATTGGTGCTTGACCGCTGAGAGAGACCTGTTGCAGAAGAAGTCGGCGCCGTAGGAAGGGAAGGGTAGAGAGGAAGGGCAGTGTTATGGAAGAAAGTAAAGAGCACTGAACAACACTCCAATACAGCTAATTATTAATTATCCCGACCTGAACTCAGCGGAGCATTTATCCAAACCCATTTCGATTCAACTACACAGCTACATGGTACAAAGATTACACAAATAGATGTGGTTTTACATGAATTCGCACAAATTACGCTGCTTGTTTTGGAAAAATCAAGTATAACGACCCTCTAAGCAAAAAGCAAGGCAACATCCTGGTCGCCGATAATGATAATGCCAAAGAATGCGAGGTAAAGAAATCATAAGAATGGTCGTCGTTCAACATGAAATTCAAGAAGAACCAGTCAAACCTCCAGTCGCTCCAGTAGCAGCGATACGGGCATCAGCATCAGCGGTAGTGGTGCACGTAATGCTAGTACCAGCAGAGTTGACCAACGGCAATGCTGCACACGTCGTTCCACCAGCGCAGGCCGTCGTCTCAAACTTCCCGCTGACGCATTGAGCGAACGCACCGTTCACACAAGCGTTTTCGCCGTCAGAACAGGTCGAAGATGCAGAAAGGGTGGCAAATTGCGCGTTGAGTTTCTGAGCAGCCTGACCGTTGGATGGCGCAAACGAGGAAGTAGACGATGATGAAGTGGCTGCTTGGTTGTCAGAGGCGGTCGCACTTGTTGAAGAAGCGGCTGCGGGAGAGGGAGAAACAGCGGCAGACGCGGAGGTATCAGAGCTCGCGCTCGAAGCGGAGGCAGTCGAACCATCACCGGTCAAGCCTCCAGTTGCTCCAGTGGCAGCAATACGAGCCTCGGCATCAGCAGTAGTAGTGCAAGTGATGCTAGTCCCCGCAGAGTTTACCAACGGCAACGCGGCGCAAGTTTCCCCGCTCCCACATTGAGTCGTCTCAAACTTGGCACCTACACACTGCGCAAACGCGCCATTCACACAGGCATTCTGACCATCGGTGCAGATTGAACTCGCGGTCAAGCTGGCAAACTGAGCGTTCTGGGCTTGAGCAGCCTGCCCGTTGGAAAGAGCGAAACCAGATGAGGAGGAAGTGGTCGAGGAGGTTGTAGTGCCTGCAGTTGAAGTGGAAGAAGAAACGGAGGGGGCGCTATCACCAACGGCGGCACCAGCACCGCTATTGTCAGAGGTGGATGCAGAGGACGAAGCAGTAGCGGGTGCAGCAGACGAGGCAGTAGAACCGCTCGATACAGAAGTTGACCCTGATGCAGTGGAGCCAGAACTGGGAACACACGGTCAGTCAGGATCGTTGAATGACATTTTGCAAAAACTTACGTCGAAGGAGTGCCGGGATTCTGAGTGATGGCGTTCAGTTGTTGGCCATCGGCAACAGGTCCAGTGGGATTAGCTGGACATGACCCAGCAGGACTGACAGCGGCACTTAATCCGAGAGGAATGGTTCCAGCCTCGCCAACTGAGAGACCTCCAACAAAGGATGTTTGATCTGAGCCTTGGAATTGGCATTGGAAGAATCCATTCAATTCACTGTTCTGCGGAGCCGTATCACAGTACGGCACGGCTAAGGAATTGGGCTAATAACAAAGAACCCCATGGTTAGCCCGAACACTTTGGTGAGAGAGGCGAAAGTACACACCGAGTTTCGAGGTTGCTGAGCAAAAATTTGAGCAAGGGAAATCATGTTGGCGTCATTATTGAGAGTCTTTGCTAGGCTGATCATAGCATCAGCAGAGTCCTGCTGGTCGCAGTTCCCGGCTGCAGCAAGCAAAGTGGAAGCAGCGGTGACTGCGATAGGATTACATTGCTGGCCTCCTCCTGCGGAGTTCTGCCCAGTCATATGTCAGCATTGAGTATCAAACCAAAGAACAAAGAAACAACATACGCAAGCGTCCTCCCAGGGCGTTACAGAATCGATAGTCGTCTGAGCAATACGCTTGTTCAACAACAAAGGCGCAGCGCGAGCAGTGGCACTCAAAAGAGCAAAAACGAGAGCGTCGGTGAATTGGACCATTGTGAATACTTGTACAAGTTCAACTTGAAGTGTTGGTGTTTTTTCTACAGAGCCGTCTGAAGCGGTCAGAGGAATGTGAGAGGGATTATCGGAGATTTGGCGTCAAGCTGTAGAATGAGAAAGAAAGTGGCGAGCCTAGCTCAAAAGATCGATAAGAAAACAAGCAGCGTAAGAGAGAGGGTAAGGAAAAAGGATGAGACAAAATAGATGGGGAATAACAGTCGGAGTTTTATAGAGGGTTGAAAGGTTGAATTTGCTAAATATGGGAATTGACCATCTCGGATAAGGAACAATGGGATCCCTCCGAGGTGGAGCTTCCCATTCAGCCACAAACCACAATTGGGGCTTTTGTTGCGTAGACGCCTATTCATATTGACGAACAATGTGTGCTGTGTTACTATGAATTTCTCCTTCGACAACGCCTAGGCGGGAGGGTCGAGCTTAACTTTTAACGCCTGCGACGTGAATCATTTACACATGCGGAGGAGCCTTATGACTGTAGTCCCGAATGTCATGACGATCAGTACAATATGATAATCTATTGTACATATGTATTTGCGCACATGTTGCCGCAGTTTGCCTAATAGCATGGCTCTGCAGCAGCGAATTCAGTGTCTACATACTATACTGTATAGAATTCCATCCAGCTGTCCAGCCCAACAGCGATGAGTTTATAATGGTACCGCCCCACCAGCTCCTACCGTAAAGAAAAATGATCATCCGAGTACGGTGACCCAAACACAGCGGTTCACCGCCGTCGAACGTTCAAACAGTCGCAGACACTCGAACATCGCACAACCTACATATGTAAAAACCTGAACACAGGAATAAGCATCACATGAGATGATCATAATTCGCATCTGTTATTGTGAACCCGAAACTTGAGAGAAAGGGGAAAGCTGTAGAACGGCATCATTGTAAGATGGTTGCGGTTCAAGAATAGAAAGAGCATATGCAGAATTGAATGTCGAAGATCTAGCCTTAACATGGCCTCAACTCAACGCATTGTTGACACTGACAGAATATATCAGAGTGACTTACCGCCAGTGTCAGTGCAAAATAGATCGATGGAGTTGAGATCCGTACTGGGATGATATTCCATTCAATCGTGACTATTCAACAGCTTGGAGACATTCGAGGCCCAAAAAGAGCTAGCTAATGCTACATGATGCTACCAGGAAAGCGTCAAAACACCGGGCACGATACTCTGTCTCTCTAAATCCACAAAGTGTTCCGAATCACAATCAGACCGCAACCACAGGAGCCTCTGCATCAACAACAATCGATGGACGCCGGTGATTCAGCGAAGCAGTGGCTTTGTCACCAGCGTGTCTAAATTTGGCCTTCTTTCCTTCATCAAGGTCTCGTTCCCCTTCAGATCCGCTTGTACGTTTTGCAGGAACTATTACGGATGAATCAGATAATAGCACGTAGATTCAACGGAAAGGGGAAGGACGAAAGAGAGAATTTACGAATAGCGAAAGAAAAGAGGTATCAAGTCCGTGAGACGAAGATAATAAGAAAGCGAGAAACAAAGAGAGGAAAAACTGACCAGTAGCAGGGGCAGGTTTCGGAGAACGCCAATAAGGTTGCGTCAACCAATGAGGTAATATTCTCAGCCCAGTAGCCTCATCAATCGTCACCAGCTCATCCAAACTCTTTCCTTCGGCCCCTTTTGCATCACGCTGGGGGGAAAATAATCAATCGAATGTTTCATTTGCACAGAGAACAAAATTCGAATACAAGAAAATCTGAAGTAAACTCACATCCATCCTCTCCTTCATCTCCAAGCAAACATCTACATACGGTTGTAGCGCCCCTTCAGCAAAATTCCCTGTCTTCTTGATAGTAACTTTCCCCAATCTTTCTCGAAGATCAGTTTCCCTACTCAGGGCGGGCCGCATAATTTTGAAGAGATGACCTTTGATGGCGCTCACGGACGTTCGTGTCTTCAGCGATTTGACAATGTCGAGGTACTCTAGTGCGAGGTCGGCGTGTCGAGGGTGTTGAGATAACTTAAGAGGAGGTAATGCGGTTGGTTTGTCGGTTTCTGATAGCGGGGCAGAAGACGTCGAGGATGAATGCTCGGGTACGGTGGAAGTAGAGGATGGTGAAGTAGAGGAAGGATCTGATGTGAGACCGGAAAACAGAGCAACGTTGTACAACTGTCCTTCGGCGCTCATAACACCGTCGCACCCTGTCTCTCGCAGACATACTTCGATGTCAGACTGGAAGAGAATGTTGCCGTTCGCAAAAACTGGTACAGAAACGGCTTCTTTTACTGCGCGTATCTTAGCCCAATCTGCTAAACCCTGTATAACGCAAGATGATAAACAAGAGAAAGAATCCGATAAGCTTTGCATCATACCGCATTCTGCCCTCTCTGTTCTCGTATCCGACCATGGCAGGTAAGGATTTGCGCACCGGCCCGCTCTAGCATTTTGGCATACTCGACAGTCTTTTCGACCGTTGAAAATACTCGGAATTTAGCTGTCACTGGTATGGACAAGTTGACGTGCAAGATGTTGACTAAAAAAATCTGGGTTAAATATGAAACTTCAGATAGAATAGGCAAGATGGCACACCAAGTTTATAAATCAAATCCCAATCATCTTGCAAGAAAGCCCCGTACTTGCCCTTCTTCGCAATCTCTTGAGGACATCCAAGATTGAGATCGACAGCATCACAATGATCTTCAAGAGCTTTCGCAGATTTGAGGAGTTTCTCTGGATCGTTGCCGCAGAATTGAACAATTAAAGGCCGGTCGGCAGTTGGATCACCTTCTTCGCCAGTCTCCAAGTCGAAAAACGCGTTACGGATGACTTTGTTTGTCGAATCGGCCCAAATCTGGAATAATAGATGATAGATATGGTTTACAGCTTTGTTTGGGAAGCCTACGTACTTTGGCGTTGATCATAGGCGTGTAGATGAGCTGGAGAAACAAGGCTCACAATCAGAATGGAACTCAGATATTAGAAGTTCAGGGGATAAAATTTACCTGAGCACCATATCGTCTAGATAGCCTCCTCCAAGCCTAAGTCTCACATGAAGCATTAAATTCTACTTCACGATTAGGAGATTGATCCAAAGCTCACCAGTTCGCTTTGATCCACCATCGGCGCGACAACATATTTCGGGCTTCCTAAAACCTCTCGGTAGAATTGATATCCAGCTAGCTTGCGTGTTGTAGATTCAAGAGTCGTCAAATTTTCAGTAGTGGTAGTCATTCTGCCATAGATAAGGGTTCGAAACGACCGAAGAAAAAGTGAAAGTATGGTTGAAACTTGAGAAAACTTGAAGAGTTGTGTAGCGCACAAGTAAGCGCCAGTATTTGTCACTTCTAATTCTCCGCGACTTTCACCGTTCTAGTCATATGGTGCATTTTGCATCTTGCTCTATGTATTCTGCACGCCAGTAAACACAGTCTCCAATCCAACATCATCTCTGACGTACAAATGACCTACGCTCTCCAAGATGCAGATGCATTATTATTTAACATTGTCTTTCTTCCGGCTTCACTGACTTGTTGAATCGATACCTTGAATGACTATGCCTTTGCTCAAGATCGAGGCAGCTTTGCATGTTACTCAGAGAATGCTCAATGGTTTTTCTGTCTCTGCGCATTTGTTTCTCCTCAAGGCTCAAGTTTGATCTTGAAGTCTTAATTCCAGAGTTGGCTGGAACTACTTTCAGCTGGAACCTGGAGCGACGAAAGAGGTGGGAAGACGAGGTTGCGCTCAGATATCTTGTTAACCAGGCCCACCTAGGCTGATAAAAGAACATTCATAGCATCATCAGCGGAACTCCGTGCGGATCCCAAGCACATAGCGCGGGTGCACCCAGACATCATGAGATTGGTTTAAAGACTCGCAAGCTCAATCCTGAACTTCCCTTTGGAATGTATCTGCGGCCCCAGTAATGACTTGATTCGTCTTATCGATGTGGCCATCCAGTGTTTTATTCCCAGCTTTGGGGAAAGTTTATAGTCGACGAAGTTTTCCCGTTCGCAATCTTTTGTTGATGCGCTCTCATTGAAAGGTAAGTAATGTGATTGTTCGCTGTCATTTATACTCTTGTCTGAGCAATGTTGCTGATCCTTCCTCTATCCACCCTTTTCCTTTTCGCTCTTGCTTTCAAGTGGTTTCCTATTTGGATTTGCAATGTCCAGTGGCAACTGTATATTTATCAACAAAGCGAAGCTTTTATCATATGCCAGGAGATTGTAGGCTATTTCTGGGCTGTGGTAAGGTCGAACTAATGGTGTATGATGAATGCACTTACTGGATCGAAAGGATCTCCCCGCTTCTTCCTCTTCCATTGTTCCAACTACGACAGATATGTCTATATGATCTTGCCCGTGTTGTATTGGAGCTATCTATGATGGGCCGCTCAAGCGTTCAAGCACACGGTCGCGTCCAGCTGATTGTCATTGGTACTTGGATTCCGCATCCACCCTTCTGCTTTATTCCAAGTGTAGCGTAATATATCATCATTCTTTGGCCTAATTTCATCTGATATTCCCTGAGTATACCCAGCCTTTTACACTCTTCCCCTCCACCTTCGAATCCATCCTGGGATCCCGTCTCATGGTTCTCTCTGAACGTTGGTCGGCCCGACAAGTCTCCATAAATAATCGATAACAGGTTAACTCATATGATCTTGGTTGCTGATGCACTCCTTCGTTCAGCGATGAAGTCGGTGGCCAAAACTTTCCGAAACTAACTTGTATGCTTCTAGTTCCATTGGACGTGAGCACACCGAAAGCTGTGCTTTGGCAATTCTGCTGTGGAACGTTGAAATCGTGATTATCATCCTCCATTTCAGGATTTTCTCCGTGCTGCTGTTTTCTCACTTAAATCTTCTCTTCTCCTGTACGTTCCTGTCCGATAGCGGTAGGATATTTTAATTCCGAAGCTTTTCCTATGACGTTGCGGCAAGCGAGGTAGGAACGTTGGTCACAGTTTTTGGTCCTCTTGCCGTTACAATGTTGCTACCTTCAAGGCTCTGTTAATCGCAATCTTTTGGGGCACCTTACTACACACCCGGCCTTGTCGAGGAATCTAACCTGGAATTCGGAATACGGGGATACGCGGCGTACCAGCACAGCTTCCAGGACCATTTTTGGCGAACCTGTGCAATTTCTGGCGGAGGGCTTCCTAATATGGATAGCGACATAGCCAAGAGGCTCGGCAGGCTTTTCGGCATTTCTTGTTGGAGCAATGTAGATAGTGACATTTAAGGTGACATCCAAAGTAACCACTGACATCAGCAATCCACAACAAACCTCCATATAAACCGCGCCACTCTTTTTCCAATCCCTCAATCCTACTCGCAATTTGCTTTTCTGCCACTACAATCACCTATGCCTTACGAATCTGTCTCTCTACCCGGCAAACCTATTGCCATTCAGTTTGGCGCTGGCAACATCGGACGCGGTTTCATTGGTGCTGTTCTCTCCCAGGCCGGCTTTCACGTGGTGTTTGCCGATGTACAGGAGAAGATAGTCAACGCGCTAAACGAAACAGGTCGCTACGACGTTCATATCCTCAATGGCGAGACTCAGATAGAGACTATTGAGCCTGTATCTGCTGTCACCTCAACTGACCTTAAAGCCATCGAAACTATTGCAAGGGAACCTTTGTCTATCATAACCACTGCCGTTGGCCCTAGTACGTTCACTTCATCTCGATATATACTCGTCTCGAAATCCTACGATCCATGCAGATATATTACCTCGACTTGCAAAACCCATTGCGCAAATAATTCGCACGAGAATGGAGGAGGGGATGTGAGTTCTTTTCTGCATGCATTGCAACTCCAAATACTCATTGACTCTCAGGGGACCAATAAATATCGTTGCATGTGAAAATCTGCAGAATGCTACGGACAAATTGCGCGAAGCTTTGGAATCCGAGCTTAACGATAAAGAACGTATATATATGCAAGATAACATTGGTTTCGCCATTTGCTCCGTGGACCGAATCGTTCCTCCATTCTCGTCGGATAACATTCTTGATGTTGGAGTCGAGCCATTCTTTGAGTGGACCGTGGACTCCAACAGTCTGAAAAAGACCGATCCGGATGTTGTCATCAACGGAATGCACAGTGAGTCTATCAATGCCTGGAATGCTATAGAATAGTTCGCTGAAATTACTTGATAGCAACGAATAACCTAGATGCTTACGTTCAGCGTAAGCTTTTCACACTCAAGTATGTGTTTCATCCCACTGCGGCCATATTTTCCGTTTCTAAACTGATTACACAGCACTGGTCATGCCATCACCGCCTACCTTGGATTCCTTGACAAGAAGGACACGATCCTTGACGCCATCTCCGATGACTCCATCCGTACTACTGTCACCCAAGCGCTTCATGAATCAGGTGCTGCCCTAATCGCAAAGCACCACCCATTCTTTTCTCAGGAGGAGCACGAGGAATATATAAAAAAGATTTTGAAACGTTTTTCAAACCATAACTTGAAGGATGAGGTATCTCGTGTCGGACGGGAACCTTTGCGCAAATTGAGGCAAGGCGATCGACTGCTCGGCCCTGTGGAGATGTGTCGTGAACGGAATCTAGGACATGATACCCTTCTCCTCGGAATAGCAGCTGCTCTTCTGTTTCACCCAACTGGGGTCCATGAAGATCAGGAAGCGAACGAGATGCAGGATAGGATACAACAGGAAGGTGTCGAAAAAGTGGTGTCTGATCTCACTGGTTGGCAGATAGATGATCATGATTTACAAAAAATTACTCGGGAATATTCTAGGTTGAAGAGCGTCTGAATGACGATTTTCAACGTCGCCAAGTTCTTTCTATTTTCTCTCTTTCTTCGAAGTTGACTTATGATCTTTCTGTATGTTACATATCCGCACCATCTGCATTCTCTATATTATGTCCATGATATCTTTATTCCTAAACACTTCCCAGTACTGCTGGTAGAATGATTAATTTTTCGGGGGAGTATGATTCCACTCTCAAAGGTACTCGGAACCTGCAAATGAAGTGTAAAATGCATTCAAGAGGCATCCAACTTGATTCACATAGACCGCGCTATCAATAATAATTTATGAGACTTATATCATGCGTTTTACAACGATACAACGATATACATACAGCACTTGTCGGATCAAAATACTCTAACGAAATTCTTTAGATTTCAACATAGGATCCTCCCCAAATTCTGCAGTGGTCAACCAATCTGATGGTTCAGAATTGAGACTCGCTGTGGCCGATACAAGCTGTATCCCAACTGACGATATCGAAGTATGTGAGCGTGAACTGGGAGCGCGTTGCTGAGATTCAACATCTAGTGCAGCGGTACACGATACAGTGCTAGTCCGTGCTTTATTCCAAGCACGCAGGTGAAGAAGAAAGCGAGCGGTTAGGAGCCCTGATAATCTATAACAGCATTAGTTAGTTGTATGCGGCTGGTACACCAAAGGAGTATACATACGGCAGAGTGAATGCGTTCAGAAGATCATGCAGGTAGCTGGACTGTGTGTTACCTGGGTCAGTGAGCGGTCAGTTTGAATTATTAGAGGCAAGCTACCTTGGTCGACTAAAAAAAGGGAAGATATCAGAACAGGGGAATAGGCAGTTATCAAAATATGCTTTCACCACTTTCAGAACAAAAGTAGCAACCGTAAACAGCGACACGATACTAGAATCCGCTTGAGTTTAGTTTGGTTGGAAAACATCCAATATCTGATGCGCACCAGAAGTAGACAGCACCTGCCATAAGGTAGTAGTAAGTTGTCAATTTCATGGAACGTGTCAGGATAGTCAACGTCTACCTTCTTGCATTAGGAAATATGTGAAGCTATGCTGATTCGAATACTTCCTGAATGCTTGAAGACTTCGAATAAAGATAAGAGTTGCAGAAAGTGTTTCAAAGACGATTGTTAGAAGGGAGCGAACTATGTCGACTATACAGGAGATTATTAGTCATGGTCGGTAGAATATGAGTACAGTCTGCTTACTTCTTCAGTCGACAAAGAGAAGAACTAAATTTCAACCACGAATAACAACTTTTTCGCTTGCGAGATACGTACGTTGCCGTGTCTCCTCTCGTATTCGCACAAGTTTGACGTGGAACGTAAATCTATCAGGTTTTCCTCGAGATTGTAGACCACATAGAGACAGCGAGTTTATACACACTGCGTCAGTTAATACTGTTGCTATACCAAGCATGACCAGCGATGTAAGCACAATGCGACTTTGTGCCCATACGACGTATGTTCGTAATGTGAAGGTCACTATCGCAGTATAGTCATTAATAGACCAACCTGAAGAGATACGTAGATGAGTTACAAACCAATCACAGCCGCTCGACCCAAAACACCCAGGACAGCAATGATTTTGTACCAGGTATCGCAACTAGCGGTATCTAGTTTGGGTTTAGTTATATGTGCAACGTCCGAAGGAACCCACTGTAGCAATTACACGTTATTGAAGGCTTCTAAGTTCTTCATACTCAAGTGATGCGCTCACCCTCAACCCGATTTTGTCCAGATGAGCCAGAAGATAAAGTAGATTTGCGATCATAGCATACCGACAGAGAATGTACAACAACGTTGATGAAGTGAACTTCAGTCCCCATATATATTCGACTTCTTCGTTGAAAGTCAAACTGTAATCATAATAGAGGACAGCTAACGAAGGAATAATAAGACATTTCTGATGGATCATAGAGCTTGGTGCTCTTACCTAGACTGGCCCAGGTGAAGCCCTGAGCTATACGACTAACGCACTAATGAGATCATGATCTTTCGAAAGGGGACCGCTAGGCTTACTCGCTCGCAGTGTCCATCGCCACTAGTACTGGTCGACAATGGTGTCTAGACCGTCAGACGGTATGGGCAAAGAAAAGATGATTACCAACGTCCTAACCGGTATTTATTCAACTCCTCTATAGTGTTATATACCATCAGTAGATCTCAGTCTCCTTAAGCATATGGTCACTATGTAGCCAGGGGTTCAAAATCAGTCTCAATTATTGTGCACTTGGTGAGGTGGTCAACACGTTACCTCCGAGGGCCAGATTGTCAACGCTCTATGCCTGTGCAGTCTGAACGTACGATATATCGAAGATATTAGGTGCTGAATTGTGAAGAGGCATCTAGGTTAAGAAGGAATTTGTAGGTTTTGGTCACTTTCCGACGAAATCGCATGCACGTTGTAGCCCGCATCCGTGAACGTGAATCCCTTGAACTATGCAAAGGCGATGAAGTCTGATGAAGTTAATATGATGGGCTGATTTCACATCGTTCAAACTTTGATATATAATTTAGACTTGGAGATATGTACATGAAATTCACTGTTCTAATTTACTGAAACCCCATATGAGAGACGGGACACCGGGACTTGCGAGTTCAGATGATCATCCTCACCACCACTAAGCCGACAATTCAACGTCAACCTGGACAACAATGGTCCCGCTTTCTGATTGCCGAAGCACTCGGGCTACCGGGTCTTCTCCGAATTGGCCAATTGATGAAACAGGCTTGAAGATAGCTTCCACATCAACAATCCTAGCGTCGCACGAAGAAAAGCCAGCATTTCCTTGGGGTTCACCATGACTCCGCGCGGTGGATATAACATACACGCCAGCACGTTTTGCTTGCCAAGCACGCAGATGTAGAATGAAACGAGCCGTTAATGCGCCAGATAGACTGAGCAAAGTGAGCGGCGGTAGAGCCCAACTAACTGATCACTTACGGTAGGGTCAGGCCATCCAGAAGACGCTGGAGGAATCCCGTCTGCGTTTTTCGTGAGTAAAGTCAAGGCCCGCTACTTTATCTAGGGATTAGCAGCACGTACGGGAGCGCGCTGAGGGATAGGTCAGCAGAATGTGAGACTAGAGCCTTCAAACCAGACTTACAATGTCGAGAATTACAGATGCGGTAGTAAGAACAGATACAACGCTTGTGATTGATACATAAGAGCGGTGTTCAAGTTGACGACGGGCAAAAGAGTAGTAGCATACCAAAAATATAAAACACCTGGACAGTCATTTATAAGCACATTTCAAGCAGTGATCAAGGCCATACCTTCTTCAAAAATCAAGAACATTAACCGATGTCTTTGACTTTTCCAAGGACCCCCAGCTCTCAAAGCTTGAACGGTTCTTATAGTAGTCAAACAGGCTACCGACGTTTCGAAAGCAATCATGAAGAATGAGCGAAGTGCGCTTGCTAAAAAGTGCGACCTCAATTAGCGATTGAGTTTTCTTGTTTCAGATTTCTCGAACCTCTGAAATTAATGAAGATCATCAATGGACTTTGTCACGGGCAAAGAAACAAACATACATTGCAGGATCCTCCGAGTCGACACATTTTTCCGTAGGTACATGAAGCTAGTAAGCAATGATCAATCGCTAAAAGAGTCGTGTAACTTCAAGTCATCGCACCGCATCGGTTACAACGCAAACTATCCCAAGCGCAATTAGGTACACCACAATCCATCGGTTCTTCGAGCAGACAGCGTATGTCCGAGCAATCAGCGTTGCTAGAAGCAACAAAAATCAGTCAAAACTCAATACGTGTGAATATGTAGAAATTCATTCTCACCAATGATAGCGGCTCGACCGAAGACACTGAGCGCAGAAACAAATTTCTTCCAATCATCGCAAGACAACGAAAGACTGAAAGATGAGTCCCCGCATATGATGGAAAGCGGATCAACACACTGAAGGGGGGAAGACTCAGCGCAAAGTAGTATTAATTATGCAAGTAATGGCCCACCCTGGATCCAAGTAAATTCGAAATCTCCAAAAGATACAATACATTCGCCAGGAGTGCATATCGACAAAGAACATAGAACACTGTTGTTAATGATAACCTCGCTTTCCAAATGTATTCCACCTGTGACATGGTCATCATTCAGTGTTTAGTATTCATAAATAATCTCGAGGTGAAAGTGATGCACCTCCTCCGGAATCGTCAATAGCCAATCATAATACAGCAACACTGTCTGCCTTGTCAAGTCTTAGATCGAGGGACATGACTTGAAGCTTACCAATGCTGGCCCAAGTAACATCATACTGCAGATAGCTTTTCGACAAGAGATCATTGTAAGCGGCGTGCAAGTTAGGAATGGTAGAACATAAGTAACTGACTGCGTGTTAACAGTGGCACCAATATTTGTGCTGTTCATAGAGAAAAGAAGGGAGAAAATCCAGCTGCAAGAATTCTGGAATACGATCTACAGGTTTTATTTGCAAGCATTATACAACGACTGTTGAGAGTCGATCATCAGTTAGGGAGGTCATGATGAACAAGATGATGGAGATGGTCATTTTTGCTGTTGTTGAAATTAGATTAGCGCTTATGTTATGATCGTGAGCAGGGATCATGGGAAAAGGAATTGCGATGGTAATCGCGGAAAGAGAGCCTTCACGTCAGTGTATTCCTTTGCAAAGGTAGAATGATCCAAAGGGTGGTTGGCCTTTGACTCTATTATTGATAGAGTCCTCGACATGTTGCATGTCCAATAAAATATGAAAGAGAAGTGCAATGTTCCATTCACAACATACCTCTTGTGAATGTACTAATCAGGAGAGATGTTAAGTTAATAGTGGATATCTATTGATGAATATCACTATCAAAGTGCTATCGAAGTTGATATCTAACTAAGGAGCTACCTATTTGGATATCATAGCTTTATATTTTACACTGCATAAGAATTGTGAAGTGATACTACACCCAAATGGGCTAGCTCAAAGAGAAAAGAACAAAGGGATAATATAGAAGGAATAATGCTCATCAGATAACAATGAGGAAGAATGATGAAGAAGAACTTTGCATAGGAAGTTCTTCACAAAGGGATAAATAAAGGTATAACAATGTCATTAATATAGTATTGGAAAAAGGAGAGAATATTTATGAAGCCTTGTGAGGACTTAGCTTTGCACAGATATAACAGCTTAAGTCTATCTTATTACTTCATGTGTGCTTATTCATTAATTCATTAAGTATAGCTGTTAAGATCATGCAAGCCCCAGAATTGTGGAGTCCCTCACAATATGATTGCAGAGATGATAGGAATGCAAGGGGATTGTTCCCTTGTGAAGGGAGGAATGATTCGTGGAGTGAGGAAGTGTTACGGTTATGCTTCCGGACTTCCGTGTAGAGCTTCCGGCTTCGGATATGGACTTGGTATCAATCACATTTACTTCCGAGATCGACTGCTTCAATCGAGTCGAACAAAGCATTCGGTTATCGAATGCTAAGTGCTCCGACTTTATTGTCTTTTTATTTATATTGATGACATCGAATTATATTAGTTATTGTCTTTTACTTACAGCTCTTATTGTTATAGATTTAACAATTAGGAATGCAGGTATATAAGCTGTAGTATCTTGTACATAGTTCCTCAGTTTAAATATCAACTTAGATTGCTGCTGAACTCCGTCCGGAACTCTTTTCCTTAATCGCTCAATGTTTGCACTATAACCGAACGTTGTCCGGACGTCTTTACTCTCTTACTCGTTACTCTGAACATTCACCGAACCGTACGATGAAGCGGGGGCACTACCGAAAGTAGTGTCAAGGTTCTAGTTCATCACTATCATCTTCTGTTGCAATCGAGCTAACCGATTCTCTTCAATTACTCCCTTTGAGACTTTGGTTCTAAACCATAGTCTTGATTCATCCCGATCACTCTTGGATCACTTCAATTCATCACTATACCTTCTAAGACTCTACGGAACCTCACCAGCACAGTCTTAACAGTATATTTAAACTGCTACTCGCATTTGTCATTATCCATTCGATACTCATCTATCCATGGTGCCTCCAATGACTCGTCAAGCCGCCCGTAGGAACAGGCCAAGAACTTTGATCAGTACCACTGACAACTTGGACATTCCGACGCAGGCTGAAGAGCCAAATCCTTTTGTCGCCAATGCGCAATCTTTCACGCCATATTCAGAATCCATTTCGGCTTTAGGAGGTCGAAGAAGAACGAATGTTTTCGGACCAACCACTGCAGCTTCACTACCGACAACGGAAATAGTGCTGGAAGTTGCAATTGGTGGAACAACTGAAACAATGGATTATGAATTTCAAACTCTCTACACTGCCTCTGGAATGCCTGTCCAAGTCAGGACACCTCGTAGAAACACTCACATCGCTACGACATCATCGAACACCATTATACCTCCGTCTCCAACAGCAGCAACGATTATGGGACAGATTTTATCCTGTAACACGCCGACAGGACCTCAAATTCCGGAAGGACCGGAAGATGAGGAAGGGGAAGATCTCGAAGGTAGTAACAATCGAGAAAATCAAGATGGTGAGGAAGTGTTATGATCATGCACAAAGGAGGATTGGGTGAAGTTAAAGCGGAGTTAATCTCCGCGGAGTAAAGTCCGAAGCTAATAGGAATAAGCCGATGGAGGAAAATCGATCCTTCGGAGGTAGTCAGACGTTGGCGATATTATTAATATCGTCCTTGACACGTCGCTGTCCGAAAGCGAGGGGAGCAGAAGGTAATTCCAATTGCGGGACTCCGCGATCGTACTGAGGTAGTCAAAAGTGAAATAGGAGTTGTTATCTATTAAGATGACTACCACTATCAAAGGGTGCTATCAAAGTTGATATTTAAACTAGGGTACTACCTACTGGATACCATAGCTTTATACTTTACAGCTAGCTAAGGTACGCGCTGCTTCGCTATCTCCAGATAGGTAGATTAGACATGTGGACTGCATTTTGGAAAACAAAGGAATGTCCAAAAGGGTTAAATACCATTGCTTAACGATGAGGAAAAGAATTAAGAAGTAAATGGATCGCGGAGTACAACTCCGCGATGGAGTAGGGGTAAAAGGAACAACGGCGGAGGGATTGCGGAGCCTCGGAAAGACCTTGGCTTCACATGAATGTAACAGTATCCCCCTCTTAGGCTCGAGCCCTTGAGAGCCTGTTTTGGATTTGAAATTCTAAGTATCGAAATTAGTCAATCGCGGGGATCAAAAATAGAAGAAATTTGTAAGGTGAAAATTTTTCAGGTACGCTGTCAGCGACTCAATAGCTCACTACTAAGCCAGGCATCACAAAGTCGAGATAAACGAGGTGAATGAGGAGTAAATGGTCTTTGATTCAGGTCTA
>MU790849.1:0-26759 GCA_027886635.1 Lentinula boryana | reverse complement strand
CTGGCGAGGGGGGTACTTTGCTCACGCGCTGTCAGTACTTTTAGCTTTGTCTAGCGCTGTCCAGCGCTGGACAATGGGACCCCGTTCTTCTGATGGCCCTACAAGTAAATATCCGAATAAAATTTCAACGTGAAAATTGCCATGCTCTGATGTCTACAGTAATGGTAGTGATAAGTGTTATCCTCAGTGATCTTGGAGTCCTTGATACACTTGGAGTCCTTAATAATGAGGGCTGACACCGGGTGACCGGGTAGCTCTTCCTGAGTGATACATAATGCGGTCACATCTGTGATTTGAATTCGCATTCAATTCCTAGTAAATTGTTATCCCTCTTGGACGGTGCCTAAAGTAGAGTTTTCTAGTCTAAACTTGGTTCTTTTTATACCTATATACTTAGTTTGTAATAAACTGCACCAGAACAAAAGTCACAAGCCAAATACAATGTTTTTTCTCACTGTATAGGTCCAATGGGAAGAATATTAAAAGAGGTGCTGTAAGCCTGGCAAGTCCTTTGATGTCTTCTGAGGACATGTTTGGTGCCAAATGAACGACCACATTGGGGGATACAAGGATATGGCCTCTTTCCATAGTGCGAATTATGATGATCTAACGGGACTACTGAGTATATACAGACATATCACACTAGCCACTCACTGATCAGGTTATGCTTCGCTGTGAATGTCGCGCCGCATAAGTTACAAGGAGGGACTCTCTTTACCAGTTTAGTTTGCGTACGTCGTCTTCGACTAGCAGCCAATACCCTTTCGGTAGCTACCTGATTTCGAACAATTACTTCTGCGCTTGATTCAACGTCTTCGAAGAGATTTAACTGTTGCAGCTCCTGTGTGAAATCTGATCCGAGTATCTCAGGGCAGATGGTGGTACAAGGAGCACTGAAATTGCGGTGAAGTGTATAGAGATCACTTGACTCTGACACTTGACGACCATCACAAACAGGTCCTGTATCATGATGACATGGAAGTCCGTTAATGAAAGTATATCCAGAGTGGGTGGGACGTAGGGGAGGACTGTATTGCTGGCTTGTAGGATAAAATAAACCAGGGTCAGTGGAACCGCTCAAGGGTGAAGGGCTCCATGATTGGGTTGATGCTGAGAATGGATCGTAGTTATAGCCAGTGGCATCGACTCGAGTGTCAAGTCGCGGAACCCGTTTCATGTTAGATTGCACTCCCAGAAGACCTGCAACCTCGGAGGACTGACAGGAAAAGGCAGCAGAGCGGTGTTGTATAGGATCATCCGATGAGGAATTGCAAACAATGCTCATATCCGTTTGAGCATTGTAATTCGAGTCATCATTGACAACGCCCGCGAATGATATGGGCTGATCAGCCTCAGTGTAATGGTATACCGAATGTGTATCAATCTCCCTAGCGAACTGAGGGGAGGGGGTCTGATTTTGGACAACCCACCTGAAAGGAGAGCAGTTAACGAGGTGATGCTAACTTTGAAAATCGACTTACTCCAGATGAGCGATATCGCTGAAGGACATCTTGTATCAGTGTGAAGTACAAAGAGAATTGTGATTCCTCGAACTTATTATACACACCCGGATACCGATACAGAACCCCAAAAAACAAGACAGCCATTGGGTTGCTGTGATAAGAACCGATACAGCTACTACAAGCCAATGCTGTCTAGGTTCATGACTTCAGAAGGGTCCCATAAATACCAGTAACACGCAGTTCTATTCAAAAACAACTTTGACAGATTCAATACGCTGTTGGGACATACTAGATTGATTGTGAGATGTGACTCCTCTAAGTATCGAACAATGATAGACAGACTTGTGGTACTAGAAGAGACTTTCCCATGAGCTTTCAGGAGGAAGTTGAATGGAGTAAGATATGCTTACGGCCAGGGGGAGAGAACCCTCCCGATATGGATTCATGCTCAAAAAACCAAGAATGGGTCGCAGAAGACGTATCTCTTAACCGTATGTTCTACAACTATGCTAAGTCCTAGACAGCAAAACTCTTGCTGTGGAGTATGCTCAAATCTGAAGTAGCAGTTAGGACCAATCTCGATAGGCAAAGAATACAGTTGTTTAGAAATGAACATTAAATTGGAAAAAGAGCTCGCAAGGAGCACATGTGGTTGCTCACTGTTCAGGGGGCGTTATATAATGAACCCAATTGCATTTGCGCCAGAAGAAACTCCTGCGTTCTTTATGGCCTTCGAAAAGAGCGGAATGCTGTCACCACGAGTGATACGGTTTCCTGGATGTGCAGGTGAGCTCAGTACAAAGCTGTAAAAACTATGTCGATGAATAATTTATTCAAGACAAAGTGTATCCAACAGCTGGACAATAGAATTGGGCTCTTCCGATCTTCCACCAGCCTCTCCTGATTTGATAGAAAGTTGGACTTGCAAATAGTCATGATAACTGTATCAGAAGTTGGACTGAAAGTTTGAAACAAAAGCACTGCTTTCAAGTTCAAAGATGGCGTGAGATATCGTGAGCCCAGCATGTGCACAAAGCGAACTGGCAGTCGTCGTAATCTATTTTGTGACGATGCAGATGACTCTACGCGCCAAAATGGGAAAGAAATACTAGCAGGTAACCACGAACATATCTTACACTCCTCGCAGCTTCGAAGATCAGATATACAAGACGGAGTGCATTAGACCTGGAGAACACAGTGACCAACACTTTCTCTGTATCCACGTCGAAATGTGTCGCATTTGAGGATAATTCACAACCATTGTTATCTGCTGAATGTTGTTGGGTAAGATTCCCGCGCGTACCCATTGAGCATTCAATGCGCGTCCGCTGCTAGATGATCATATAGTGGTCCCATGGGAGGCTGAGAGACAGTGTTGTAAGCAACATGACGGAGATTACTTGAAAGTAGAATGACGTACAGGAATGTTTCTCTCCCTGGTTTGGAGCAAGAGTTAGGCTCTACACCGAGTAAGGAAAAAAGCGGACACATACCACTTAGTACCACCAGGAAAGAGAGGCGCTGGGGGATGTATGAGAGATAACAACATTGGTCCAACCAGATTGAGCTCACAAATAACTGGATCCGGATGTTGGTTGCGAGCTAGATCAGCCTCGGCCTTGTCAAATATTACGGCCAGTTCACGAGGATCATGAACATTTCTAGAGCAAGGAGACATCATGAATATCATCTTCACGCAGCGAACGGTACAAAACTTACCGATTCCTTTCAAATTCAGCCCTTATCACAAGTGCGCGCCTGCGCCAAAGTTCACGGTGAATGGTCCAATTGAGACTATCGGTAAGCATACGCCTGTACAGGGACTTGACATAGCGTCTATGGGCTGCAGAGAAAGTGGAAGTTGACATGGTGGTGGCGATAACGAGGAGAAAAACGAGGGAAAGGACGGGGAATCGAGTCAAGGAAGTCGAGACCAATTCTAGATGCCGTTGGAAATTTCTGAACGTCAGTTGCTGAGCTAATATTTACCCACGGGGTTGAAAAACATTTCAAATTGCTCGTTACTCTTCGCATCCTACTCCATAACCTCTACAACCTGTATCAAGCCTTTATTCTCCCAACGCCGCATTTGGCCGAACAGCGCCTTGCTGCTCAGCGAAGCCATGGATCCTCACTCACGCTTCTCGCATTTCGACAATAAAAGGAATCCAAAGGTTGGGCCACAATCCTTATCACAGAAACCACGCTTCATGGACAACCCAATCAAGCCCAAGCTTGACAGTTATGCATCCATGAAGCAGCAAAGCCGTAAAAGCACTGACAGTCGTGATGATACCTTTTCGATCCCAGTCTTACGGCCATTTGTGACCAACTCGAGAGTAAAGCAAGAGGAAAAATCACGCAAGGATATGTACCTTGCATTCGTCAACAACGCGTTACAAGAAAAAGCAAACGTGTGTTTTCCAAAACTTTCTATCATCGCCGTTGCTTGATTACTCGGATATATAGGGAAATAATGAACCCTTTGAAGAACTCGTCAGCCAGTTCAATCCAAAACGCTCACCGACCGAGTTACCATTTCCGCAACCAGCTCAATTGCGCCTCTGGATTTTGGCGTTATCGCATGTTGTATCTAGACTTGAGCGAGCACACTCATCGCTCGTCGAAGCAATCATCAACATGCCTTGGGTTACGATGGACAATGCCACCGTCAGATCATACACAGTATTCATTGGAATGCTGGTTTCTGCTCGACCAGAGTATCTTTTTCTCGTCCTCGGAAAGCTGTCGCTAGGTTTCACGCATCGTATGTTATTTCATTCCTGATTAAACATCCAATCCAATCGTCCTCAATTCCACAGAAGCTGGTTTCCAGGCCCTGTCTACATCGCTACCTGAGCCATCTTCAAGTCCACTAACCCGTAGATTGGTTTATGACCGGCTGCATTACCTTCTGCGGCATCTATTATCACTGATACCAACTCTTCCCTCAACTCTCATGCCTCTTTTATCTCGAAACTTCCCTCATAAGCGGCAAAGTCAAACCGCTCAAACAACCTACATCCGAAATCTCCTTCGGATCTCGGAGTACTGTCCTGAACTCGCAGATCAGATCCTTGGAGTTATCGTAGACAGGGCGATACAGATAGATGTATGAAGTACTCTTTTTTCATTAACTGACATATGCTTACGTTCATCGATAGGTCGAAATACAGATAGAAATCGATGAAATTGAAGAAGACGCAGTTCAAGAGCAAGATGATATCTTTGAACTCGATCCTTTCGACGTCGTCGTGGGTCAGGAAGGCGAGGAGGATGAGTCTGACGAGGATTTTTCTGATGATGAATTTGAAACTTTTAGTGATATTTCGTCTGAAGGTGGTAATATGGATGATGACGGTGGCTTGGCAGGGCGAATTGATGATCTGCCCACGGAACATGAGCACCTTCGCGAGATGGTGAAGAAATTGGACGCGATACTGACCCTCGTTCTTGAGCACTTCGAGGCTTACGCATCCGTAGCCAACACGTCTAATGAAAATGGAGATGGGTCTTTCCCGTCTTCATCCCCGCCTGAATTGCCCCCGTTACCGCCCATAAATGCCACGGTCAATCCTTTTTTTGACGGCGCATATTTATCTCCCATAACAGATTTCAGATCTTTCAGCCAACCTCCTCCATCAAATCAGGCGCAGCTCGCACAACTAAACCAACTTGCCTCATCTTCCCGCCCTTCTACGCCAACATCAGCCATGGCTAGCTCCCCGTCATGGCTGCTGCCAAACCAGCCATCACTACCTCCACCGACGAAAAAGATGCTCCGTGCTCAATTCCATGCCCTGCTCTCCATATTCGATCGTACGATACTGCGAACATTCAAATCCAGATATACTCAATTCCTTCTCTTTTGGTTCACATCCCTTGATCCAGAATTTTCGGACATCTTCCAGGGTATGCTCGTGGATCGCGCACTCTTCCAACCTGCAGAACACGAATCTGGGAACGTTGCGCAAACACCAATTGTCACCCGAGCGGCTGCAGCGTCATATATCGGGAGTTTCGTCAGTCGAGCGAAGTTTGTCGACCGCGAAGGCGCAAGACGCGTTGTCGGCGTCTTGTGCGAATTTCTCAAAGCTCACCTCGACGGTGTTGAATCTATTTTGAAAATTTCTACTTTCCCATCCAATAGCACCCGCACGGCGAACGCTGCTGTTGACGCGCTGAACGTGATCGGAGATCAAAACACGGTATTTTATGCTGTGGCGCAGGCATTCTTTCTCATCTTTTGTTTTCGCTGGAGAGATCTGCTCGAGGATGGTGAAGGAGAGGAGGGCTCGGATTTGATTGTGGTGAAGAACACCAAAACTTCTGGAGCAGGCAAGAAATGGATGAAGCAATTAGATGTGGCACAGAGGGTTATAAACTCGGTGCTTAATCCACTCAAGGTTGATAATTTGATTGATCATCATGGTTCTCTTTTGCTGATTACTCTCCCTAGGTCTGCTCACCTAATGTCGCCAGCCAATTTGCCCGTGTAGCGCATGCAACAGATTTCATTTACTGTTTTACCATCCTCGAATCCAATCGCCGGTCTGATGCTTCTTCTTGTGACGGGCCCGCTCATCAGATCTCTCTCTCTGCTCTCACTCATGGCCTCAATCTCACCTCCGAACTTAACACGTTCTTCCCCTTTGATCCGTACAAACTCCCCAAGTCCGGCGTTTATATCCAGAAGGTCTACCGCGATTGGGCCTCTGTAGCTTTTGATGAAGAATCTGATGACGACGATACATCAGATTCGGACGATTCGGACGAAGTCGAGAACGAGAACGAAGGAACCACGCATGCTACGAGCGAGTTTGGTGTGCCTATATCGATAACTGTGGCGGATGGAAATTTACAAGGGAATGCGGATGAATCGGCTCCTGGTTTGGGTGTGTCGTTTGATGCGATGAGCATCAGTCCTACAAAAGACGGGATCGTCACTGCTGAACAGGTTCTCGGCTTATCATAAAGATTTCCAACACATATATATTGTTACTTTCTCCTCGTACATTTGCTATCCATCTCGCAATTGCTTTGATTAAAACATACAATACACCCGATGTATTCTATTCACATCTACTTTCTTTTTTCTTTGCCGATGTAACATCTATGTAGACTGGTTTTGGATAATATCGCATAGTGCCTCTTTCTCTTCTGTTCTCACAACTTGGACTTGACGGCCTTTTTCGACGCTCCGTCGTGACACCTCCTTCAAAGGTTCAACGGCGTCGAGTAGTCAATCTATTGATGAGCATCAAGCGTCCAACTTTTCTGAAGTTTTTTGAAATAAAAAAATAAAAAAATAATAACCCCTGAGTCCCTTAATTTCAAGGCACTGTAATTAGGCTACATACAGACCTGGGAAATAAAGATAACTGGACTTGGGTACATAATACATGGGCATACCTCAAGGCGCATTCTACGAGGTTGTTGCGAGTGAAGTGTGTAGTTTTTCTGTTTACGAGTATAAGGCTTTCCAGAAAGCACAGAAAATATTGAATGAGTTTATTTCAAGATCTTCGACACTTGAGCTTGATATACCACGGTTTCGTGCAAAATCATTGCCTAGATTGGCTTTGGGGGTCGTAGATAAGTCAAATGATAAGGCTGATCGCCTAAGAGTCCCCATGCTTAGTGGGTACCTGGGTACCTCAGTCTCAGATATGTATCTAATATATCCAGTCTATACATCGAAGTATCTACATTCACGGGCTTCCTCTTCACGCCTCTTCTGCCTGCACTAAAGCATTGGGCGTACCCTGTGGTGGCAACTGCATAGTAGTGACCTGTAGTGACTTCAACTGTCATAGAGAGCAATGATTTCAGAATCA
The DNA here is from genome assembly GCA_027886635.1 of Lentinula boryana. Classification (NCBI taxonomy): domain Eukaryota; kingdom Fungi; phylum Basidiomycota; class Agaricomycetes; order Agaricales; family Omphalotaceae; genus Lentinula; species Lentinula boryana. Next base: position 19,459 of record MU790849.1, on the reverse strand, counting down.
GCATCACGTCAGATCAAAATCAGATCAGCGATGGGGAAGATGGAAAGATGGAAGGACGGAGGGAATTTGGAAAACTTAAAAGAGCGGGGAAACGTAAATTACAAGTGCCGATGCCCAAAGGCACAGGGTGCCGAGCTTGCCGCTGACAGAAACTGCTCGGATCACGTCCGGCTAAAGGAGTTTCTTGTGACTACCGACTCCCACGCGAAGTTACCTTTGCCTTCCAAGTTGAACGCGAACCTCTTTCTGGAAACTGAAATTCCGTCAGAATTCCAAATTACGTTCTTAACCCAGACTCTCTCTTGACCCACTACCCTCATCATCTCGCACACAGCTGGTTACACTATTTTCTTTTTTCCCTTCCTTCCTGTCGCTTTCGTGTTTCCATTGCTTGCTCTCGTGCTCTCGTTGATCTTGAACGATTTTTTGCTCTCGCTTCGCATCAATTGGGACTATCAAGATATTATATATTGGTGAAAAAATGCTGGAACGTATTAGAAGGAGAGGTCATACTCACAGTCATAGTCATAACCGTAGTGGAGGAGCAGAAACTTGGCCATGGGACGAGAACTGCAAGAAGCAGAATAACTCTACAGGATTCTCACTACCCAAGTCCCCCAGACGGCCTTCCCTTTCCTCGCTATCCCTAATGACGCTCAAGCCATCCAGCCGCAACCGCAAACAGGTTGTTGGTGGCTGGCAATTTGACGCACTGGACGAGACTAGGCCTGGAAGAGTAATGCCAGAGTTACCAAGAGAACTCTGGATAGAGATTTTGGCTATGGCGAGCTGCCAGTATCTGGGAAAGGCCTCAGGATTAGTTGGAAGTGGAGGAAAGTACGACGCTTCGCGAAGAACAGCCAATAGTCGGCCACTCGGAGCTAAATCGGACATCCTCTCTTTTTCCCTCGTGTCAAAAGCCTGGAATACCTACTCCCAACCTGCCCTTTATCACACAATCCATATCCGAAAAAGCTCTCAGGCGAAAGCTCTAGCTCTGACGTTACTTAGTCAAATCTGCGGTGGACCGTTGCCACGAACCAAGTTTGGTTCCTCTTACTCTCCGCCACCGATATCGTACTCGACCTCGTGCTCAAGTGTCGGTTCGGCGACAGTGACTCCCAACACTGTTCTTGAAACCAGTGGGAGACATATCCGGTACTTGACATTGTCCACACTCTCGTATGACCGGTGTGATCCCTCTGACGTCCTTGTGATCTTGTCATCCTCGCCGCATCTGGTAGGGTTTAGCGACGAGGGAGGTATCAGATGTCCGTTATTGGACGAGTGGTGTGATTGGAGAGCAACGCCCGAAAAGCTGTTGGGTGTTTTAGTAGACGCTGGAGCGCAAGCGAATGAAAAAGAAAGTCGAAGAGCAAGTAAGCGACAAAGTTGTGGTCAGTAGGACTTTCATGTTGTGCATTGTCTTGCTAGAACAATACTGATTGTTTCCTTTGTCAGATACTATTTCCAATTCTCACATCTCTTCCCGGTTGGAATGCCTGACGTGGACTTGCTACCCACATCTTCCGCTCCCTCTACCTATTCCATTCTCTCCAAACGGCGAATTCAATGGCTTCAACGCATTGCGTTCCCTACACCTCTACCTTCCATTCGACAGCGACGCCGTGGATTACTTTGCTGTTTCCGAAGGCGTCAAGCCGAAATCCCAGTTTCCACTACACCTTCCTTCCCTAACCAAGCTTACTCTGACACTATCCGATCCGATTATATCCAGATCGTCCAAGGGTTCGACGGGTTATACGTACTCAACGCCACCCAACACCCTTCTGACGCTACTCGCAGAATGGGATCTACCCTCGTTGAGAATCTTGACAGCGAACACACCTTACACGTTGCATCATTCCCGTGACGGAAGGGGCCAACATCACGATGCGAACGATGGAGCGGGTGAAAGGCTAGGTGATAAACTTGGAGATGGTTTTTGGCGATTTTTTCAAGCTCATGGAAGTCGAATTGTTGTTCTGGAGTTTGGAAGGATCAGCGCTGGGTCGCAGATATCTCCTCAACAAAATACTAGCCCTCTCAGCCGTCTCGCATCGGGTCTCTCTGAAGCACGTAGTGGATATGGTAACGATGAGGCAGCTGGTTATGGGTATGAACCAACGTACATGCGAGATGTACAGGAAATGGAAGATCGTTGGATTGAAGCTCAGGTGAGGGATGCAGATAGGGAACGATGCGAAGCTGAGAAACTGGCTGAGGCTAAGAGGGAGAGAGAGGAGATCGAGTCAAGGACGATGCCCTTTCCTCCCCCTTCAAGCCCATTACTACCTTCCGGAACAGTGGAGTCCGCAACAGCGGCATCACCGATGCCTCCATCTTTCGTATCGACATTGTCGCCTGCATCTTCACAGACTTCTCAAGACCTCGCCTCCCTCACTCCTAACCTCAGAACGTTCATTTGTTCCGCCTCCCTCTCTGCTTCGCATGATCCAGTCCTGACTCTCAATGGTCTCGATGCATTTAATGACGCAGTTGATGCTTTCGATGCGTTAGAATGGGACTGGACACACCCTGACTGGATTGCTCCACATCCTCTGTTACCTAGTCATCCAAATGTGCGGATGATTGGTATACGTGATATTGGAGAGAGGGTAAGAACTGATTGGGATGAGCGAGATGAGAGGGATGGCTGGGACCAGGCTGCGTTCGGAGGGTTTGAGGATGGCATGGGTGACGATGAAGGCGGTCACAATCCTTTCTTCATGCTCTACCTCCAACTATCCTCTCTCTTACTTCCTTCAACTGACGATGTTGAACCCGAACTACCGGAACCATCCACCAGGAGAGAAAGACAAAAAGTTCCCTTCCCCTCCTTGAAGTACATCAGGGACTTGGATCCCGATAGTGATCTCCTACGACGAGGCGTGCGTCACTTGGGGAGACCTTCGATAGCCTCTGCTTTGAGTCCGATAAAAAGAGCTGGGTCTCCTGCAATGACGCAGGATCATGGCCGAAGGTGGACTTGGCGTCGTCCTTCACTCCCTTCGTTCCTACCTTCGACATCGAATATATCCCCATTCTCCCCTATGATATCCTCTCGGGACTCTTCTCGCCGTACCATGCCCTTCTTTACGTCGAACCCCCCGCGTCTTTATTCTGTACAATCTGGTATTCAGTCTGATCAGCATCATAGTAACACCCCAGATGCCTCTCATGGCTCCCTCTTAACTTTCTGGTCTCGTGTCTTATCTGCTACTCGTGGAGGCGAAGTTTGGTTGGAAGACTGGCGCGGGTGGAATCTGACCAGGGGGAATTTGGGGAGGTGGAGAAGATGTTAGTTGCCAAGAAAACATGAACAGGGTTAATATAAAGATCCGAGGATTGGAAGGGATTGGGCATAGAAATCGCAAGGAGGTCGAAATCTATGCGAATAAAGAAATGGCTGGTTTAGTATGCTATTTGATTGATTTCAGGTTTTGTTTTTTGTACGTTGCATATATCTAAAAGGACTATCTGGTTTGTCGTAGGCGCATTTATTTAATACCACTTTACGATTTGAGTACATCATTGGCTCCATGAAATACCAGCACAAAGAGGAAAAGGACAAGATTGAAGAAGAAAAGGAAACTGTACGTGTCCCTGATGGACCCGGGAACACAGACGTGAGTCGTATCTCCTGGTTTTCATATAAACATATAATAAAACATTCAATCTCACAAAAAATCACACCGCTCAAACTCTTGCTACTTCCTTCTATATCTCCCACCCTCTTTCGAAACCTCCTGCTCCACCATTTCTCTCTGCCTCCTTTGCATCTCTCTCGCATCTTTATTAATCTCCTCCGCTCTCTGCGTGTTCGGAAACCCAATTTCCCAATAACCCGGCGGTTCATTTCCTGGTGCCCAGACAGCTCGATGTCGTGATATATTCTGCTTGTGTGCAGATATTTCTGATGCAGAAGTCGATGGCGCCTTTCGTTGATTCCCGGTCTCTCTTGATGAACGACCGCGCTTACTTGGTGAGTCAAAATCATCAAAGATCAATTCGTCGGGGTCAACGTTGAAGTGGTGATTTCGCTTTTTCGAAGACCCATTGTTTCGATGGTGGGGACAGGGTTTTGAGGATGGACCAGCATCATGACTTCTTTTGACTGGAGACTTCCATAGAGGAGGCTGTAAACGTGGAGGTTTGGGACCTACGGCTGTGTAGTACTGTGTGCGATGATGACAATGATATCAGTACGTGACTGATGAACATGGAATCCAAATCGCGTACGTCTCTACAGTCATCGCAATCTCCACCAATAAGCTGTCTCCTTTTCTCCCTTCCACGAACCACCTCTTCAAACTGGTATCGAAGCCCTGCGTTTTGCTCTGAGTCAATCTCATATAACTCATTGATCGTTGCATCTTCCTCTCTGTATAATGGTAGAAGTAGATGAGCTGAGAGGGAGGAAAAAATGGGCATTCGAGCTTACCCTCGGTTCTTATCCTTACCGTACCTCCCCCGACCTTTGTATATCAGATAGTCTTCCAAAGGGCCCTTCGGAGTGGATTTTGCAGCAGCGTCCAGCTCCTTGTCCTTGCCTTTTCCCTTATATGATTCCAACGTCGTTTGATTGTCACCCAGCTTTCGCTTCCGCTTTTGTGGATGCTGAGCGCTGTTGGGAATATTACTGACATTTTCATTCTCCTTATAATTGTCGTTGTCCTTCTGTTTCTCTCTTCCTCTCGCGTCACTCCGATTCCGGCTCTCTTCCCGACTGTATGGGCTCATAGATTGAGACATCGGGATGGCCGAAGGTTTTGGCGTCGCAGAATCTTCTGTAACTCTCAGTGTACTTGGCGCACTTTGTCTTCGGGAACGGCTGTCATCCCCAGTTATTTCGCCACTTGGAATACGACGCCCTTCATTCGACTTGAGGAACTTTTTCGGAGGAAGCTCGTCGAATCCTTGTCCATGTTGTTGAGGTCTGTCATCCTTCTCATGTCGCGGTAATACCGGTTGGCGAGTTCGTGGCATAGGTGTGGGCGATGATGGGTATCTTTGAGCATATCGGAAGCTTATTTTCGTCTGCTTGTTTTTGCCAATGTTGTCACTTCTACTAGAAGACACGAGCGTCGGAGAAAAAAGGACCGGAGAGGAGATCCGTCGCTGTTGATGCGGTTGGGGCGACAGTGAAGTATGAAGGTTGTTGGTGGGTGAAGGAGATGAATTTGTTGTTGGGGGGGAATAGGCAATAGAGCCCGAAATCGCTGCATTTGGGGTTTTAGCACGTGAAAGAGAAATATTCACAGGAGATGAAGATTGTGTAGGAGTCCGAGAGCAATTGTTTACGGGCGCGGTAATAATAGCATGTGGCGGGAACTGTGACCAGCGGACTGCAGCAGGAAAAATGGATGTTCGGTTTGCGATTAGAAGGCAAGATGAAAAGAACGTACGGGACTGTGATTCATCTTCAGTCTCGGAATCAGGAGGGCGCATCGCTATCCTCTCTGTTGGTGCAGGAGAAGCAGATTCGTCATTCGTCGGTGGAATAGCTGCAAGGAAAAATAAAAGGAAGGTAAGGATTTTTAAATAGAACGGCCAATACAAATTTTATTACACACGCACATAGTGTTTCTGGGTTTGTTTGAGCAGTGACAATTGAAGGTCCTTTCATATTACCGTCATCCCCACCAGTCGTCATGAGATCCGATATGGGGAGACCGGTACCTAGGCCTAGAAAACGAGACAGATGAGTACTCGTGATTTTATGCAAGGAGCAAGAATATGTACCAAGGTCAGATCTGTCGCTCATAGAATGTCCATTCAGGGTAGTCTTAATCGCATTAGACCTGAATAATGGTATAAATCGTGGTCATTGAAGGGGATCCAATGGTAGAGATACCTAATTAGACTTTGTGGGGGAACTACCATTGTGTTTGGATCGAGAAAGGGCGATGATGAGCTGGGATCGTTGAGTGTTACAAGTTTGTTAGCCTTTGAAGAGGGGCTAAAAGGCATGGCAGACGAGGCTTTCGATGCATTATCAGGCTTCCGGATAATTGAAGCGGGAGTCGCAAAGAGGCGGGAGTCATTCGACTCCCGTTCGACCAAATCAAAAACTTGTTGAATTAACCATTAACTCAACGGGAAAATATACTAGAACGAAAGACCTACGCATCTGATCCTCCAGGGTGTCTAATTGCGAAAGCTGGTAATGCTTCCTCTTCACAATTCTGAAAAGCTCTTTCGCGCCATCCGCTCTATCCACCTTGTCGAGTCCAATCTCCTTCTCGCGATGCTTGAACTGCTCGATATCAGCGGCGCACAGGATCCAGCGTTTGAAACCTTTCCATTTCTCGTAGTCTTTCTGGCGACGTTCCTGTGCGGCATTGTTGGCTTTGATAGTACCATTGTGCCGTTCTTGGAGATTCTGCCGTTCTTTGACGAGTTTGCGATAGGCAGAAGTACTGACACAGATGAGGATACATGATCATATAAAGCAAGCCTCTGGAGGCTTACCTTTCATCTTTCGCCTTCCTCAACATACTGCATTCTCCTTCAAGCTCTTTCTCTCTATTCTCCATCTTCGCAATTAGTGTCTTTGCTTCCTTCAATTCGTCTTCAAGGCTTCCAGCCGATCTCAGACAATCTCGATAAGTAGTCTGCCCATCCTCTGACTTTCTAGCGTCAATATAAACCTGCGCCTCCATGAGATCATCAAAACCAAGGCTTTGAACCAAGCGGTTGGAGCGATTTTTCAAGTCAAATAGCGAAGTTCGTAAATCAGCGTTAGCCTGATTCATTTTATCAAGGGCGATTTTGTGGCGACGAATTTCATCTTCATGTCTTCGTTGGATAGCTTTATCTCGTTCGCGAAAGGTAGCACTGGAGAAAGCGTTGGTTGTATCATCTTCCAATGTCATTGACGATGGTGTGAAGAGATTCAAAATGGAAGCATTGCTGACTTAACCACGTGATCACGCGCTCATTGCTCACGTACAGTTAACCTTCTCAAGTTTCTACAGAGATCTCCACAAACATTTCATTCGAGCTCCGTCATCGCGGTTACACCACATATTCCGCGACGACTTCAATGCAATGGTATTGAGTCTCCCTTTTCCTGAAGGTTCCACGGTCAAGATACGGATGAAAACTGCAACAGTCCGAAAGAACTGGGAGGTATTGATGCTCGATCCTCGAAGTGTGTCACCATGCTTTGCCAATAACCATTTGGACCCAGAGTATGCAAGCTATGATCCTCCGCATGGATTCACCGGAGAGCAAATAATGCAGTTTGATGGCGCAAAGGATGTCTTCGAGTCCATCGATGAGGTTGAGAAGCTCATTGAACTGCGAGATCGGCTCGGTGCATTACAGGGGAGGGTCGACTCGAACTCTGATTAGCTGGAAACTCAGAGTCGATTTGCAATTAGGCATATCACCCGGTATCTATGTTGAGGTCCGTGTCCACAGCGAAGGAAAGGTTTGGACAGTAAGAGTCAATTTTAAAGCTTGCAGCCAATGTTAAATGTATGTCAAGTCAAAGAGCGGGCACTGCACAATTCAGAAATGGTGATGTTCGGCAGACCTCCAAGTCTTTTGAAGTATTCAATAATGCCGCCCGGATTTCGGCATTGGGATTTGCAATCCGCTTCTGTACAAGTTGAAGTTGTCAACCGCCATCATCTATGAAAGGTCCCCTCCCTTTTCTCCTCGTTCTTCCTTTTGATACCTCGCTTCTTGAGCAAGAGTCCTGTCTTTCCGGAAAACTTCTGGGAAATTACAGAGATGGGTCTTCTATCAAAAGTGTTATGATCACAGATGAGGAATGTATATCTTCATGGACCGCCCAGACCGAGTCTTTATCGGCTTCCTTTGCACCTGCAATCCAAGGCTTTCGACAACTCGTTTGGGTAGCAGAAGAGGCCATAGATAACTCACTGAAACTACTAGCACCGCAAGATGAATTCACCCAATTTCTTGAACGCTTATCTTCGCCTCCTCAGGGCGAGGAGACTCTTCTTGATTCCCAGCAGGGTATCTTCATAGAAACTTATCAGCACTCCAACTACGAAGTTCTCTACCAAACTCCAACAGCTGCTCTCCTATCTGTGAACTCTCGAGTCGCTCTTCATCTTGACGAAGTGTTGCCTAGATTCTGGAAATCCATTCCGGTCCCATCTTTTCCAATCGAATTCATTCCCGTTCCTCCGTCATCTATCGAACCCGTCAAATCCGTTCTAGAAAGTCTGGCCTACAACTCCGCTGTCTCCGCTATCGTTGATAGCATATCAATTCCACAAATGAAGAACGACGTCCGATTTCTCACTGGAGAAGATGGCCAATCTGGCATCCTCTCAAGACACTCATTTGCACAGGGCTCCAGAGTAGCTGCCGCGTGGCTCAAACAACGATTCGAGGAAACTGGAGCTACTTGCCGACTGATGCCATTTATGCAAGGTTTTGCTCCTAATGTTATATGGTGAGTCTTGTTCTTCCCCAGCAGACTGTTTTTTGACGCGTCTCCCGACTTTAGCCGCTACGAGTCCATCGTTAATACCACTGGAACTGTCATTGTAAGTGGACATTACGATAGCCGTGGGTCTTTTGGTAGCACTCGGATGCCTGGAGGAGATGATGATGGTTCAGGTTTGTTATCACTATCTTGGTTGTCATTGATGCTTCTAACTACTCTAAAATCGCAGGAACAACTGCAGTCCTCAGCATAGCCCGTGCCATTGCACGCAACGGCGTGAAATTCCATCAGAACGTTGAACTTGTAGCATTTGCTGGGGAAGAGCAAGGCCTATACGGCTCCAGAGCCTATGCTAGTACGTTCTTTGTTTTTTTTTTCGGAGATGATTGTGTCATCAATCCAACTTCCTAGATCAATTAAGAAGTTTGGACGCGAATGTTACGCTCATGATCCAAGCCGACATGCTTGCATATCGAAAACCTGGTGAACCTATGCAACTCGGTCTACCGAAGTCGTAGGTGCATCGTCTAGCAAGGCATGACGATCTCTAACGTCGTCACCCTTCAGAATTGGAACACCAGAAGTTGCACAGCTCGTCGCGAATATCTCGTCACTGTATAGTCCTGAGCTCGAAGTAGGATTTACACCTGCATGTTGTAGCGATCATCAGGTATAGGAAACGACCAATGGCTATTCCATGTCACAACCTGATCTTATCCCTCAGTCATTCTATGAACAAGGATATGCATCGACCCAAGTTTTCGAGAGAGCCGGCCCTAGTGAGTGCTACCTTTACTTTGCTTCCTTTGCGCTCTAACCATCCGTTGTAGTTGCAGATCCCATGTATCACAACAGCGGAGATTTGAGTGACCGCGAAGGATTTGATTTTGACCAGCTGAAAGCGATAGCCAAGGTCCAGGTACGTTCTACACTTCTACATGATAACAAGTCTTTAATGTCGTCTTTCAGTTCGCTACCATTCTTCATTATGCCGGCTTCGAACTTCACAAATAAATATCCTACAAGGTAGATTGTGATGAGCATAATTCATTATTTACGCTTGCAAAGATAACGGTAAACCTTCGTTGAGTCTCCTACCCAGGGATACTCTACACGGAATAAATATCATAGGAAGTATACCCTCGTCTAGCAATCGTCTTCAAGTCCAACGGCCGAGCGAATGGCGTCGAGCAAAATATCGTTATAATCCCCTCCTGCCTCCCAAATCGCAAACCCAGCCAAACCGTAATCTGTGATGAAATTTCCTTTGGCTGTGAACGATTCTGCATTGTCGAATGATATCATCAATCCAGGGTCTTCAATATATAGGTAAGGCTAAGAATGAAGATCAGCACATCGGCATCCACACTTGCTTTAATTCAAAGCTTCTTACCGTTTGACTGCATTCATCAAATCTATGAGGAAAAGCAGAAGTAAAGTTTCCTTCTGCATCAAGGTAACCATTTTCTATCAGACTCCAAAAGTCGTACACTCCTACAAAGTTGAAGAAAGTTGAATCAAGATGATTGTGCGCAAAATGTTGATGTTGATCCTACATACCTCCATTATTCTCCAAGAGACCACATGCATCAGGCTCAGTAGCAGCAGTGTCCCAAGAATCTCCGAGAGGGAAGTCAGTTGTGTTGAAAGCAGGGTAAGCAGCGAGTTCTAATGTTGAAGTGGAAACGAAAGCGGAAGTCTGGTTGACACTAAAAGAGTGGCCATAGCTAGGAACGCCTAAGACTATCTTTTCCACTGGCATTCCAGCAGTGTACCAAGCGGTGACTGCAGAGACTGCTGACCCCTGCTGATTAGCTTTTGCAGCGCATGAATCATTCAGAGGTGCATTGGGTCCAACACCAGTACTCCATGATCCCCACACGTCGTAATTCATGACAGTGATGAAATCAAAGATATCGGCGAACGCGGAAACATTAGTCAGAGCAGTCCCGTTGGAATCAAAAAAGGGTGTGAGGGCTGTGGCAGCGGAGAGTGTAAGGTTTGCACCAACAGGATCAGCTCGGAGTTCCTGGAGGAAAGCTAGGAAGTTGTCTGTATCATCTGCGTTGACGACGTTGCAGCCTATACCTTGATGGTTAGGATACTCCCAACTATCCAAAAAACGATGGGATTAGCATCATGGTTTCTAACTGCGTGGTAGCGATAGGCTTACTCAAAGTTAATACCGTCCAGAGAATAGTTGGCCGCAAAATCAGTTATCGCCTTGACAAATTGTGTACGATTTTCGGCGGAGCCCACCGCTGTTGAAAAGTAGATAGAACCACCCCAGCCTCCTACGGAGACATGAGCGTTGACTCCCTAGAGGATACATTAGAAAAATGGGATTAGAGACAAAAATGAACACACGTTGGTATGGGCCTGTTCAACGAAAGAAGGGAGAACCTCGCCGTTTGAGCCGTTCAGTGTGAGCACCGAAGTGTCCACAGTAGGTAATCTAAATGATTTTCAACATCGAATCTAGCGGTTGGTGCGTTATGGTACCCACGCAAACGAGAAGTAAAGGTCTGTGTATTTCGACCAACTGATATTGTTCAAGTCAAATGTAGGTGTAGCATTGGCGGTATGCCATCCAGCTAGCCATGCTGAAGATATTATCTTGGGCTCCGCGGATGTTGTCTGACCATGAGCACGTAAAGTTAATGAACTTAGAAGGGATATAGCTGTGAAGAAGGTTAAGGTCGGAGAAACCATGGTGAAGATGGAAGAAGGATAGGCAATGGTCGTTACTTCTTATATGGGAGAAGCGATGATGATTTGAACTTAGAATTGCCTCGTGCATATGGTGCATCACAGTGCATTTGAGTTCACAGTTACATACTTATTGGCCAAAACGGAAAACTGTGAAAGCCTGCAACAGGAGTTGATCCGTTTCGGAGCCAGATCACCGAGAACCGATCAGCGCAACGAGATCGTCAAAATCAATTTGAGATTCCCAATAACAAGGAGAATATAACTGAATACAGGTATACACGGGTAGTACAAGCTTGCAGAAGTCCGAGTGAATTCATGATCATACTACTTCATTCTCGACATCCATCACCTCTACCTGACCACCTTTCTCCATTACTGCAATCTTTTTCTTTGCCAGAGAAGCTTTCACAGGATTAGGACTCTGAGAAGCGTCAGTACTTGCCTGAATTTAATGCCCAGGCGAGAAACAAACCTCAAATATGTCGTTCAATTCCTCGCTGTGAAGGAATCAAGCATCAGTTAGTGTATTTTTGACCCTATGGATGAAAAACATACAGGGTTCGTCCTCGCGTCTCTACTGCGAAGAACCAGATCATTGTACACTCAAAAATATCCCAACATACATAAACGATGTAGTACTATCATGATCCATTATTGTCATGAACAGTTCTTCAACATAGGGAAAAATTTCGTCGCACCTTCCAACCAATGTTTTGAAGCGCAATGGGTCCTGCGTAGTTGCCGACAAGGCCTGCGCAGCTCACCGCCAATGAATACCTGTGGATTATAAGATTGTGATGAACCTCGAAGTTCATCTTCTTACATGGCCATTCCTTTCGCGCTGATTTTGTCTTTTAGTGGCGAGTTGCCTAATTGCCGAGTGACTAGTGACACGTACCGGGTATTATTTGCTAAGCACTCTGTCGGAACCAGTGCTTGGAGTGGGGTATACGCAAAGCTGAAAACAAATCCGAAAAGGACTTTTTGAAGGTAGCAGTGAGCTGGATCACAGTAATGTAATAGTAAGATGTTCTCACAAATGAACGCAATGGCGGCGTTAGCACCCGCAGGATTGGCGTCGTTTTCGCCAAATAAGGCAGTACAGACTGGATATTAGATGCACGAATCAACCCATATTCAGCGTAGAGCAAGAAGTCATGTACCAGTGACAATGATTAGAGTAGACGCGCTAGCAAATGTTCCCCAAAACCACATAGTTCGCCTTCCAACTTTAATGAAGATCATATCAATATCGAAGCAAGAGTTCGATCCACTCAAAGCCTCACCTGTATCGCAAAGTGATGTACCAATAGAAGCTCCAATGGCAGAAACAATCGTATTCACGAAGTTCAATACCAGACGGCGCTCCTGAGATTCAACTCCAGCATTCTTGAAAAGAACAGTCAAGAAATAGCTATAAAGTGTGAGCAGAAGCTAAGACTCAAAAAATGAAAGCTCTCACCCAAGGCCATTTCCAGACCATTGCCCGAAAAAGCCCATCATAAGCATCATGAGTGTCCGATACCGAGCATTTGCAGTGTTAACAAGCTCAGAATAGTCCCACCTGAAGTAATCGACGTATCAATTTCAGTGCTGAAGGAGCAACATTGATTTTATTACCATCGTTTGTCTGAAGCGTCCAGCTTGATTGATTCTTCGAATTCCCTGAGCTCAAGCTGGACCAATGGTGCGTTGACGTCTCCATTACCATGGTATTTTGCAAGGACCTCGGCAGCTTTATCAGTCTTTCCTGCGGATACATACTAAAACAAGTCAAATGCTAGTTGCCGTGCAGGTGCATTGACACAAAACGCATACCCATCGAGGTGACTTGAATTTGGGTTCAGATGAAGTCAGAGTTTCTACGAAGCCTTGGACACTTACTTCAGGTAGAAACCACACAAAAGTTACGAGAATTCCCGCAGGTACAATCTGAATAGCTAGAGGAGCTCTCCACGACGTAGTTGAGCTAAGACGAGCAGTAGCGATCGAGATCCCAGTACAAAGCATGGAACCCGCATAGTAGAAAGCTATATATACTCTTATCTCAACCTCGTCCCATATCATACTAGATGAAATAGGAAACTCACTATTGAATCTATGTGATAGCATTTGAAATCTTTCAGACAAAAGGTTTCCAATAGAGGATAAGCTTTGGCTTACAGTCCAGTCAATCGTCCTCTCCACTACGATCGTGTCAGTGACTTGGTGAGTGATATTCGGTGTATTAAATATACCTGAGGGGGAGCCATTTCAACGACATATGAAGGACAGGCAGTAGCAGTGATGGAAACGCCGAGTCCAAGAACAAAACGTCCGGCCAGGAGGTACGATCGATCTCGTGCTGTTGTAATGACAATAGCACCTACGAGAATAATTATGGCTCCGGTAAACTAGAACCAACGTAAATTCATGGATGTCGGGAATCTCAAAGACGCAAGGCGTACCATTCCACCTCGCCGTCCGAGTCTTCCATCTGTTAAAGGACCAGCTAGTAGAACGCCGACAATACTTCCTGCAACAGCTACTCAGCAATAAGTAACTCTCAATTCAGGAGAAGGACACACCTATTTGATACTATCCAGAATAAGAATCTGAATATAAAATAATCCAGCGATATATGTCCACTCACAATGCCAAAAATAAGAGCGGTAGCTGCAATTCAAGTCGTCAGGAATGGTAAATACATATGGTATCGGTAAAAACTCACCTGTCCCCACTCCTCCGCCCGCATCGGTTCCAGAGATCCCGAAATAATTCAGATATTGGCTGATAACAAAACGATTAATTCAATAAGAAACCGACGAGGGACACGCACTTCATGCCATTCACAGCACCCATGACCTTTTATACCATCTCATACTTAACTCTCTAGTCTTTGATAAGAGACAGAAGTACTCGCACCTGACCGTCAAAGCCATTCGACATACTGCCCATGAATGCAACCACCAAGATGAGATACAGCTGGATGGACGCCCAGCTGAGCGGGTCCAGGGATGTTGATGTGAGGGCAACGGCGAGGTCAGCGTTCTTCACTTCCAAAACCTTTGCCCCTTCCTTCTCAGCAACAGCAGTGGGTATGACATGGTGGTCATCGTCGTGTTTCTCATCAGAAGATGAGCTTTGAGGGTTGTGGGCTTCCTTGGCGGAAGACATAATTCGATTGATAAGGGCGTGGAGAACCGTTAAAATGACGAGAGGAAATATTCATGAACCGGCACGGTTTTTATACTCGAGAATCAAGAAGCTGGTCATTTCGGCTTTCCTTTCGTGCCGGGAACAATTCATCTTTGATTGAATAAAAACTGAGTATAGTAAGGGCAGCAACAAAACCATCTTCTCAAGTAACAGAGAATCTAATACTTTGCTTACTGCACATCGCTGCCATCGAAGGGAGACCTGGTTGTACGAGCATCTTGTAGAGAGTACGATGAGACGAGAAATGGGTCCACGGAGAGTAGTCGGGGAACCCGCCTGGGCGAGGCCTTCTAATCATTCATTCAGAGTCATGACTGAGGAAATGCGATAAAAAATGGTATAATATTTCAAGCAAAGTTCCGATATTATTCCGCTGGAAGAACGCCGGCATGAATCATAATGGTTTCATTACTTCCGGGTGGAAGAACGTAATGAAGGCGATTGGATCATACCTATAGCTTCAAACCGTGTCAATTCTCGAGCCTTATCTCTTCGCGTGAAGGCTTCAGATCCTGAGAAGTTTTAGGGAGATTTCTAGTCTTCAGACGCTATACGAATTGTCCTGTAAATCAACAGTGAGGAGTTTCCAGTACATGATTGACGCCGTTGTAAGTTTTAGCCTTCAAGCACTATGTCGACGCCTTCCGACCGAGCCTTCTCAATCGCTGTTCGCTCTTTTGCGTCAGCAAACGCAAGAAGAGAGTCGAGAATGTCCCGTTGGCCTACAAAGAATGGTGATAAGTCTGGATAGAATCTAGGGCACAACACTCAATTTCTCACCTTCGATGTAAGTTCGGAACATCTCAATCACTTCAGGCCGTATTCGTCCCGGATCGAGAGATCTTCCAGGCCTTGGTAGTTTCTCAATAACGACACGAACCATTTCTCCTAGCATGGAAGACGCATCCAGTTCGTCCTCGTAGCTAGTCTCTTCCTCTGCAGATGTTTGACCCACCAACGATAAGATTTCCGCCCAAAGACCCTCCACCCCTCTGGCAGAACGTCCGATCTCCCATTTCTTAGTGTCCGCGTCGCTGCCTCCAACTTTCAAGATAATCGTATCGTCAGGATTTTCAGCAAGGGAGAATCCGTAGCCAAGGATGAGTTCTGAATTGGGTTTGGCGCCGTAATTGTTGAACAGTTCAGAGCCGGCGGAAATTGGACTATGGAGAATTAAGGAAACACAAGGCTCGGAGACATTATCAAACTCATCAGGATAGGTGACAGCCCAAGACACAGGTTGGCCCCGAGCATGATTTAAAGAGTCAATGCCAGGTAGCAGTATCGGCTCGGTAGATGGGGAAGACACAAGAGAAGGAGTTTTGGACAGCAGTGTAGATGGAAAAGCTCTTGATGAGATGTGTGATGCAGAAGCAAGATATAATTTCCTAAAGCGATCGGACAGGAATCAGAGAGCAAAGAGACGAGCAACCTACCATGTGAAAGCGTCCGCCCATTCCGCATTGACGCCTGCAACGATAGCATGACATCGACTCCATTCTGACCGCCATTCCTGTTCTCTATCTCGTATCGCGCCATACATGTTTGTGCCTTGGAATAATTCCCGCTCCTCGGACGTTAAGAAAAGGCCTGTGCGAAGTTGCTCGGGAGTAGGTAAGGTTTGGACATAGTGATAATGCTGAAGATGCAAGCTGAGGACAGCTTAATAAAGCGAGAATATGGTTCCATGAACGGAACGCGTCACCTTCCTCCGTTTAATATACGATGGAAACAGAGATAGGATGCAATACATTGACGTTCATTCCAAGAGTCCAACGCAGGAGCTTTCAGTATTTGAGCCAAAGCCTCCACTG
Organism: Lentinula boryana; assembly: GCA_027886635.1. Taxonomy (NCBI): domain Eukaryota; kingdom Fungi; phylum Basidiomycota; class Agaricomycetes; order Agaricales; family Omphalotaceae; genus Lentinula; species Lentinula boryana. Next base: position 3,304 of record MU790849.1, on the reverse strand, counting down.
CATTATTTCTAGTAATAGCCAAGCAAAAAGGAATTGTGACGATTGTTGAATCAAATGGTAATGGTTCCTTTGCAATGACAGAAAATCCGGAGTAAGCTGAGTTGCAATGATAAGCAGATGCACGAAGAAATGGAAAAAATAATCAGATACTTTTGGAAAACCTCGTATCAGGGTTGAAATATCCGCCATTTCGGGCAATCCATTGTTTCAAGGCAATGGCGTTTGAGTCTTCGTCAGAGGCCATGGGGCGTTGGCGAAGAATAAGGGCGCTTATTAATATTGCTTAGCGCCAAGCTTGCATATATTCCCAATTTTACAAACTATAATTACAGCAAACTCAACTACTCGAACAAGCTCGGCACCATATCTGACGCCTAAATTGCTCCTCTGGCATTCAATTTGGCAGAATAGGTCGTGCAATGATGGTTTTCACTAGACCGGAGCGTGAGGGAGAAATTATCCGTTCAACTCCCCATCCTGCACTGCCTAGCAGGCTCTCCATGTGTGTTGCTGTGCGCTCTTGACCGTCCAGAACTGTCATCATCTACAATAAAGAATAGTCAACTATCCACAAGAATATCCTTGGAGTATCTGCTTCATTACCTGAATGTCCATAAGGTGAGGGAAATTTCCTGCTAGACCATAATTGCTCAGAAGGGGGTAAGGTCCCTGCTTATTGGAAGACATGCTATCGCTAAACATATCAGGAGATGATTGGCACGCAAATGGCACCAGGGTATCGATCACAACAAGCTTCGTAGCTTCTGTAGCAGCCGTCCGAAGCTGCTGCAAGATGGTTCTTGCATCTCTGTCGGACCAATCATGCAAAATATACCGTATCAAGAAAACCGCTGCATCTTTCACAGGTTGTCCCTTAAAAAAGTCACTTCCTGTTCAAGAATCAGCTCGAACGCCAGTTTCAATTCGCTGTGACCGCCCACCCTGGAACATCACTCTCTTGTTCTCGACTGCTTCTGGATAGTGTTTGATCCAATACTTCGAATGTAATGTGAGCCCAAATTCGACTATCTATAGAACGTCACTTGCCTTGCGAGCATCATCCAATACACTATGACGATCTTGCACAACCGCCTTTAGGTGAGGGAAATTCTGCAGGAGCTCTAATGATATATGACCTAATCTAGCACCGACATCAACGACGGTGCTATCCTTGGGCAGTTGACTCCATTCGAATCCTGCAAACACCATGTCAGTGAAATGTGAATACACGCAAAATTTGGTCAGTGGAACCTGCTAGTACAGTCTCAGTTCCAGCATTCTTCATGGTGTTATTCATTGCAATTGAGAACCGTTGTTGTCGAAGCTTATTTTCCGGCAGCTCGTACCATTGGAACAGGTCAAGAGAAGTGTTGAAGGAGAGACTTAGAGGGGTTCGATGTACTTTGTCCTCTACAGACAACTTCAGTGCTTCTGTCAAATATGCTGTGGCTTTGAACGCCTCATCCGTACTGGATAGTGAACCCGTTGAACAGTGAACGTGCTTTTAAGCTCCGGACTTACTGGATTTCCATTAAGGCAGACACCCCATGAGCACCATTGATGTACTTTTCCTCAGGACTACCGCAAATCAGTCAGTCAATCCCGCGAAACATGATAATGTAAATTGTCTGACTTTGAAAAAAGTAAATCAGATGCCTTTCCGGTGTCCAGAAGACGGGAAATTCGATTGTTCGCAAAAACGTTTGGAGTAACCTCCCGAAAAACATGGTGAGTTGCCAAAGCGCGCAGGATTCGGGCTGCCACAAAAACGAAACATCAATCAATGGCCAGCAGATTTGGACTAGTCAAAATCTACAGACCACATATCTGCGGCTCGAGCCCCGATTTGATTGCGATCTCCTCAGTTCTACACCCCTATATTTATATTTATAGGAGAGGTAGCTTAGTTTGCTAAATTTACACAACGAAGTTAGGAATACCTTTTCTGCGCCAGTCTCTCTGATGATCTCGGGAAGATTGAATGCACTTGCTGCTCCCAGGGCCGCCGAAATAAAGAACTCAAAAATATTGAATCAGTAGAGTTACTCGAGGTACGGCCCAGATTCTACCTTTTGGGAAATGTCTGTTACATTGTGCTCTGGCAATCGGACTGTCGCAATCAGCTGAGCTGCAGCGGCGACTGCAATGGCTGTAGCTTCTTTTACTTGCTCATCCTTGAGCAGTGTTGTCTGCATCGTTGTCAACTCGGTGTCCAAGTTGAGATCTGGAAATTGAGATTGCTGTTCTTTGAACTTGTGGTCAATAGTGGCAGCAGCAGCAGCAATCAGTTTGGACAAAGCCAGCAAATTCTCCGCCATGTTTACAAGTCGAGGAGCTTTTAGGATAATGCGCTTGAATCTAACCAGCTTTTATAGAGTTTATTCTGAGTGATGCCGACCTTGTTTTGAACCATAGCATTGACACTTCAATTAATTGTAATTCTTGCCAGTGAGCAACTAAGTAATCATGATACGACTCTTCACGGTCCTATGCTAGCTAAGTTCTAATGTCTACTTATCTCCGAGCTTCAGATAATTCAAAACAGACGGAATTACACGACTTCGCCTTCAGAGTAACATCATGAAATTCAGAATCCCCAACAAGTAAACTAAATGAGGAGTGCACTTCAGTACTTAATCCCGATATATTAAAACCGCGGGGAGCTTTTCCGAGTGTCAGGTCACGTTGCTATGAGCCGCCAGGGACGATTCAGATTGATCACTTCCACTTCCCTCTTTCATTAGTGCTGTTTTTTTCACTGCGCTACTCAAGTTTATTTCTGTCGTGAAACACAATGGCCGAGCCTATAGAACTGGACACAAGACTAATCTCTCGCAACAAAACAGACCCTCTCGGTGGTGTTATCAATGCGATGAGCAGTCCGAACGTTGCAAACGTTTCGAACTCTGAACAACGGTCGAACGTGGTCGAATTGCCACCAGTAGATAAGGTGACTTTCCTGCTGAAAAGCATTTTTACAATCACGCAATAGTAATGCAGACAGCAGGGTTTCAAAGCTTGGTCATTCTGTGCATCAGCGTGTGCCCTGGAGACATTCATTTGGGGCTGGAATAATACTTATGGAATATTCCAAGGTGAAACGCAGCCATGACTCCTATGTTTATCTCATACTGACTCCGAAAAGAGTTCTACTCCACGAATCCACCCTTTCAGAACTCTTCGTTGATCTCAATCTCTGCTATTGGAACTAGTGATGTTCCAGGCTGGGCTTGAGCCCCCAAGCCCGGCCCAGCCCAGCCCGACCCAGCCCACAAAAGCCCAGCCTTTGAGGAGGGCTTGAGAG